>PVJO010004517.1:0-41478 GCA_004026905.1 Hystrix cristata | reverse complement strand
AAAAGAAACTCATCAAAAAAACTATATTAATAAGCAGTAAACACAGAAGAAGATGCTCAACATCACTCATTACGGAAATACAGTGAAGCTGCAACCGCACACCTATTAAACAGCCAAAGGACTGACAATGCTACATGTTGGCAAGAAAACAGAGCGACCGAAGCTCCCACCCACAGGGCAGGGATGTGAGTGGTTCAGTCCCTGTGAAAAGCAGTTCGACCATGTCTCACACAGTTAAACCTGCCTCCAACTTACACGCAGCAACTCCACCCCCCGGGGTTTATCCAAGAAAACTATGACATATGTGCACCCAAAACATGTGCATAAATGCAGTTTTATTCAAAAGTCCAAAACTGGATACACCCTAAATTTCTGTCAGTTACATGGATGAATAAGCAAACTTCAGGACCTTCATGACACTCAGTAGTTCTCAGCAATGAAAAGCGGTAAATAACTGGTACACACAACAACATGGAAAATCCTGAAATCACTATAATGCCTGAAAGAAATAAGACATGTGAATATAGACCACTACGTGAAACCATAGTGTTCGCATGAGACTGTGGAGTGTGCAAGATCAATTCATGTTGACAGCGAAGAGGTCAGTAGTTGCCTGTGGCTGGAGGGGAGGATGGCTGACTGGGAATGGACGCGAGCCTCCAGCTGCCACCACGGGAGCGGTTTCGTGGCTGTCAAAATTCGCCAGACTGTACATCTGAAATGGGTCCACTCTATTCTCAGGAATGTTTACCACAATGAAGCTAATTTCAAAACATCTCTGGGTCTATAATATTGGTAAAAGTAAGAAGAAAGAAAAACGTATTTGCCACTGTTGGAGACAACTAGTATTCATCTTACTCCAAAAAGAAGTCATGAATAAAACAACTTAGAGCAATTGTCATTCTTCCTAGTTTATGCGGAAAGTTTTTCTTTCACAACATCTAGCTAATAAATAGAGCAGAGAGGGTGGGATTGCAGCCCACAGTGAAAATTAGGTTAGGCAGGATCACCAGTGAGTCCTGAAATAGCTGAATGAAATCAGAGAGAAACTGGCTAGTCACATGGTACCAAACGCCACTATACAGTCCAATTCCTAACAGCAGATAGAAACATGTACTTTTACAGTGTGAAGTCAGGTACCCACCCAATAACTGAGTGATCACAACTCACGTCCCTCATGGTGAGGACATTGGGCATAACGCGGCTCTTAGCATGATGAAAAAGAAAGGGCAGAAGGTCACCCAAGGAGTCGTCCTGCCAAAATGACTCAGCTGAACCTAATCAAGGCCTGAGCTCCAGTCTACAGAAAACAGAGGGAAGAGAGGACCCTGCAGGAGGGGGCGCACTACAAGGAAGCACTCAGACACCCAGACAGCAGGGCGATCTGCAAGACAGCTGGCCAGCTGCTCAGAACCCAGCACCCCACAGGGAGCAAAGAGAGGGTGAGTGCAGGCTGAGACGGAAGGATGGCAGACTAACGCCGCCACATGCTTTGACTGGGGAAAAGCTGAAAATGACAGTAGACAGAGTGATTAGAGCAAATACAGATTCGGTCCTGTATGACAATAAGAAGCCATCACAAATTGGATGGGATGAGAATCACGTGGGAAAGAAGGCGGGAGCCATTGAGGGAACTCCACGCGGTGGTGTAGACACGGCACGTGGTCAGAAACTTACCCACTGACGGTTCAGCCCGTCAGACACGGGAGAGGCTGGCTGATAGAGCAGACTGGGTGGATGCAAGATTGACAGGCAGAGACGCAGACAGGGATCTGAGACAGACGGAAGATGATGACTGAAGAGATGGCACATCAGACGATGACTGACAGACACACAGACACCAACAGACTCGTAGATACAAATTCATCGATATGTGGATTCATTGACATAGATACACAGATAGATATAGACACATAGATACAGGTGTAGCCGTCAAACAGATAAAGGTGATAAATCACGCATTCGATACGTGACAGGCGCATGCATGAATTGGAGACATTCGGAGAGAAGAGGATGGACGACGGAGAGAGACAGACAGATGAGTAGATTCGACAAAAGGAGACGACAGATTAGACAGATGATAGATTAAATGATATATATACTGGGTATATGAAATAATAGAGAGAATAAAGTTAATAGGGCAAAATATTTTAAAGCTTGAAATTTTCGAAAGCTCCTGATGTCTCATTTCCACGTTTCCTGTACATTTAAAGCCTTCTGTAACGAGCGCTGGGAAAAGTGCCCCATGTCCTAAGCAGGAACTCTGCGGCGCCTCATGCCAAGGGAAGGTGTAGTTGGTTCCACAGTTTTCTGCTTCTGCACACAAATCTGCTTTCAAAGCGGCCTCTCGTGTTACTGCTCTCTTCACAACGCTCAATCAAGTAGGATGAAAAGCCATGAACTAAGATTAAAGGAATATTTCTCTGTCTTCAGGTACAACCTGGGTGTGTGATATTATAGACATGATTCAAAATGACGGCGATGTGGCAAAATGCAGACTCACCACTTCTGTAGAAAAACTTCCCTTCCTGGAGTCAAAACCGTTCCACAAGGAGCGATCTGGTGAGCAGACGGTCATGCACAGGGCCGTGCGCCAGGTCTCAGTCGAACCCCAGGGCCGCCCTGACCGCCCCCAGCTGCCCCAGGTCAGCCTGCCCCGGCCGAGGGGTGCAGCCCGGGGGTACCCAGAGTGTCCTGTGCTCCTGGCTGGTGGCCTTTGGCTCCCGGAGGGTCATCTTTCCCTTTCCTCCCGCTCCCCCGAGCAACCCGTGGAGAGCACCCTCCTGTCCTTCCTGCTCCTGCGTGTGACTGCGGTTCGCGCCAGTTTTCTGAATGAGAAGAGTGAGTAGAGACTCTTGCCAGTTTTTGCAGAACTGGAGCTGGTTCTCGTGCTGTCCTCTCCGCGAGTGGTGGTCACTCACGTCCCTGTGCCCTTGCTGCCGCCGACCATCTGGGAGCAGAACTGCAAGGTAGGGTGCTGGTTTTCCAGGCTCCTCTTGGCTTGAACGGGGCTGTCTTCCAAAGCAGCGCGAGTTGTTTCTCTTAAAGTCAAGGGGGAAAGACACTGAAATCTTCTCCACCCGCGGTTTTGATCCTGTGTCCTCTCTGAGCAGTTTCACAATGGCTCCTTGGTCAGTTGCTCCAGAAGAGAGTCTGTGTTGATGCAAATCAGAGCACGGAGGGGCCCAGAAGGGAGGGAAACCTCTTGCTTTGCCCTTCCACTTGCTAGAGGGTGTTCCGTCCTCAGAGGGGGAAGGGCAGAGTCTGCCGTCAGCAAGTCTTCCATATCTCCAAATCCACCCAACAGGCCGCGTGCCAAACCTGCGTGGCTTTCATTCTCCATGTTCCCACAACTCATCTCTGACGAATCCAGCTAAATCTTAAACAGCCTCCTAATCTCCACGTTGTGCCACCTCACCTCCCACAGAACCCACCAGGCACTTTTCTCTTTTGCCTTCCTGTTTCCCCTCTGTCACTGGTCTCTCTGTCTCCAAAGCCTCCTTAGTCCTCCTAATCACAAATCTGTCTGCCGCATCTTCCTGCTTAACACTTCTGCAGGCAGGAGGACGCCTGGCTCTCTGTGATCGTCCAAGCCCTCAGCCTCTGTGGCTGCTTCAGCCGCAGCCAGGTCTCTGCATCTGAGTCCTCACCACACGGATGGATCCTGTCAACACTGTGGTTTCTTCCACACACATGCACTGTGTCCAACCCTGCACCCTCTCCTGCCTTCGCTGCCTAATTCCTCCTTATTCTTGACTCTTTGCCTGCATTCACCAGCTTCCTAGCTCCCCCCAGTCACAGAGGCTGGATGCGTTTCCCTCTACGCTGGCCTGAGCGTGTGGTGTTTGCTGGCATGGTACCCACCACACTGCGCTGCAACTTTCTCTCTTCTGGCCTTTCTGACAGACTGTCAGCTCTTGGGGAAATATGCCTTGTCCATTGTTTTCATTCTAAACATGGGCTGTGTCTTAGGTACTTTCTTGTTTCTGAGACAAAATATCCAGCACCCTCAAGTTAGAGGAAGAAAGGTTTATTTAGACTCACAGTTTATGGAGGTCTCAATCCATAGTCAGCCGGCTCCAAGACAAGGTGGCCTGGCAGAGGGGCCTGGCAGAGGAGAAACAGCTCATGGTAGAGCAGCAGGAAGCTGAGAGAGAGATCAAGGAAGGGGGAAGAAAGATGTACCCTTCCAGGCCACACCCTCAGTGACCCACATCCTTCAGCCAGGCCTCACCTCCCAAATCACATTTCATTATAAACTCATCAGTGGACTAACCCTCTGATGAGTATCACACCCCCATGATCCAATCACCTCCCAAAAGCCTCACCTGTGAGCCATGAGGCTTTAAGGGGACATCTAGATATATACCTATATATTTCATCCCTGGTCCCCAAAAGACTCACACACATCCCTTCATGTGAAATACATTTAGTCCATCTCTTAAGAGTTGTGAAAATCTCAACAATTCCAGCATTGCTTAAAAGTTCAAGTCTCGATTCTCCTCTGAGATTTAAGGCAAACTCTTAGCTGTGAGTCCCCTATAAAATTGAAAAGAAAATTAAATGCAACATACAAAAGTACAAGATAAACTCTCATCCCAAAAGGTAGAAATGGGGGATAGAAAGGAATGGAACCAAAGCAAGACTGAAATTCAGAAGGACAAACACAAAGTCCTATAGTTCCACGTCCAGCACCCAGCGCAATCTATGGCAAGACACGAACTCCAAGGGGCTCACAGGGATCTGCCTCAGTGACTCTCCGAGGGTCGTAGCCCTCCTGGCCGCTCTCCTAAGCCAGCTTTGCTCACTCCTTGAGGCTTTCCTCAGATGTCTCAGATTCCCGGATTTTCCAGCATCCCGGGATCTCCACTGCACTTCCAGGTTCACACTCACAGCTTCACACTCCACCCTCTCAGCGATCCACTGCCTGGCCTCCCTGGCCTTCTTCTGATGTTTGGGTGGAAGCCTTCCTGATCCTACAATTCCGGCATTCCACACGCACCTAAAACCAGCACCACGTGGACAACATCAAGGTCCGCCACCAGGTGGAGCAAGAACTGAGCCTTTTTGTGTCTTCCTGGTGATTCCAGAGGCCTCTGGGTGCCTGGACGGACGACCACTGTGAACTGAGTTCTGTGGAGTCCATTCCCATCCCCTAGGCTGCCTCCACTCTGGAACGCAGTTCCCTGGGGCTCTCTTCTCGGAGCCAAGACTTTTACTTTTGCAATTTTGAGCCTGCAAGGGGTGGAGACTTGTTTCTTCACATTCCCTCTAGGCATTTTTCCTATTGTCCTATTCCAAAGTACTTGCTTTTTTTTTTTAATGCTAATATTTTCAGCAATCAAGTTCTCCTCTGCTCCATCTTTCCAGGACCCAACTTTACCATAGCTTCCTTTCTGGTCAAATTCAAAGCTTCTTAAATCATTCTGCTGGAATCATTTTGCTATGAATCATTGCTCTTGATTCACAATGTAGAGCTGGTTTAAATCTCCAATCGTGAAATGGCAAAACTGTCGCCATCTTAAAATCTGACTCCGTTTCGAGTCAGCCCTGAACTTTAAAAGACCCTGGAAAGTTGCTAATTAGAAAAGAATTTTCTGCTCCTTACCTATTCCGGGAATCCTCCTTCTTGCACTCTATGCTCTCCTGGCCTGCCCGTAAAGTTGTAACCGGTAACTGCCAGTACAAGAGAGACAGCCAACAGTCAAGCCCTTGGTTTAGTCTCGCCATGTCTTAAGTGGCTTCTCCCAGTCTTGGGGCTGATAGTCACATTAGTCACGGTATCTTACTTGTTACTTGGATAATTCTGCTTATCAGCAATGCTATAAGGGAACTTAGTAGATTCACTGACATAAGAAAAGACAATCAAACAGCCGTTACTCCTCCGCCGTTACGGAGCACTGCCTGGTCAGTCCTAGTTGTGATTTATCAGTTACTAAAATCGCACTGAGCATCAAAGGGAGGAATGTGACAAGACCCCCACCTCAAGTTCTGGAAGTCACAGAGGACTACAGGCTGACAGGCTCTGTGTTGTCATGGCAACCAGTAGAGGCTCTGCCAAGGAGGGCTCATCTTTGAGCCCTCACTTGTAAGAAAGGTGAAAATAAACAACGGAATTAACTGAATTGACCCAGCAGACATCCCTGAAAAGTGAGGTAACTGCCTGAGAGAATGCCACTAGCCAAACATAGCAGAGACAATGTGATATATGGTTAGGGACCCTATCTGCAACCATCGTAAATACTTGCTTGATGTAATAAAAGAAAGCATTCCGCTGATGAGATGCAACCACAGTTTCTCCCTTCAAAAACCTGCCCTGCCTCACTTCATTGCTGAGAGTTTTCTGTGTACTAACAGGCTCTTAACCGCCAGCTAATAAAGGACGCTGATTGGCTTATTTTCAGCGTATGGCTGCTCTCCTTTCTCTCGCCCAGAGGAAGTGCTCACCGGAGCTCCTCCAGGGTCCCACTTCACTAGGACCCAAGCCACAACCTGAATCTCTACCCGTCTCAAAATTTCCTGCACCAGATTAATTAGTCTGCTGCCCTTTCTCTCACTCTCCTACGAAGAGCAAAAAGCAGACAAATTTTCTACAGAGCATAACACATGTGGCCTGGAGTCCGGCTGCCGATGGAGTCCTTCTTCCCAACCTCTCGAGCCTGGTCTTTTCTGGCTACATTACTGTCCTGGTCTTCGGAACTCTGACCGGAATCTCCTGTCAGGCTTCAGTCGCAGCATTCTAGAGCTCGCACAGGTGGAACGCTGGGGCTGAGATCACTCCCCTCCGCCCATCCAGCTTGGATGGCACCCTAGGGCCGTTCCTGTACACTCTCAGGCCAGAACACATGCAGCCCCTTTTTCCTTCACTCTCACACCCTTAAATCCCAAACCTAATCTGTCTGCACCGCGTGCGTGTGCCCGTCACCCCAGCACCATTTCTCTGCTCACGACCTTTCCAGCTGGCATCTCCAAACCTGTCCCAGCTCTTCCCACAAGCCAGTTACAAGGCTTCCGACCCACATGGTCAGGCGTCACCACACAGTGACCCCACTTCTTTGATACCAAAAATGCTTCATTTACCTTCTCATTGCTAGGACAAAACACTTGACACCCACAAGTTAAAGGGAAGGTTTATTTTGACTCACAGTCTATAGAGGTTTTAGTCCCATAGTTGTCTACTCCAAGCCAGCGTGGCATGGTAGAGGGGCCTGGAAGAGGAGAAACAATCCATGGCATGGTGGTGGGAAGCAGAGAAAGACAAATGGAGGAGAGAGAGAGAGAGAGACCTTTCCAGCCCATGCCCTTGGAGACCAACCTCCTCGAGTCAGACTTCACCTCCCAAATCATATCTACCTATAAATTCCACTGATGAGTATCACACACTCATGACCCAGGCACCTCCTAAAAGCCCCAGCCGTGAGTACATGAGGTTTTGGAAGACACCGAGATTCAAACCATCACAGGCTGGCACATAACAAGGGCTTTTGTGTTTGCCGTGCACAGTTGAATGAATGCTCATAAATCACCCACCATCACATTACCAAGCTGTTCTCCCTAATTTGCCAGAGCCCTAGGAAGAGGCCAACAACAGCCCAGTCGTGAAAAAAATACATACGCGCCAACACAAGCATGCTCATCTTTGAGAAACAGCCTGAGTGATTTCTCAGGAGGAGTCTCGTCGTTGTGAGGGAATGGAGGAAACTGAACTCAGTGTCCCCCTTACCTCCCTTCTGGCCTGAGCCAACCGTAAGAAACAAAAGTTTAAAGTGGTCTATTTTCAGGGTAAAGTCTGTAACTCTGGGCAAAGAACTACTTTCCTAAGAACAAGACTGAGGTCATGCATGTCAGACAAAAGGGGAGGGGTGGATAGTCGATGAAGTATGGAAAAGGACTTGCGGTTAAGAAGTTACCTCCTTTAGTTTAATCATTTGCTTTTAAAACTCACAAAATGTTTACAGAGGGAATGGCTAAGGGTTGGCACTGATCACAAAGATTGTGCACCACTCCCCTCCAATCAGCGAGGGAAGGGGAAAGGGAACTCTGTGCTAGGAGGTAAACTGCTCCCTAACCACTCTGGGTAGTATCTGTTTGTTGAACTGGCACCTCGTTCTTGCAAGATCAAGAAGTAAAGTCGTGCTTTCGTTGCTTTTCTTGCCCTTAACGTCCATTCTTCAGGTCTGAAAAAGTAAAGTCATTTCTGATTCCCCTGTTGAAATATGGCTGAGACTCCTTGCCAAATGCCCCTCATCCTGTGGAGCCACTCGGCAGGTCCTACCCATTTCAGTCACAACATTTCACTCATCTTCCCCTAGGACAGTGATGGCAAACCTTTTAGAGCTTCCAATGATACCAGCTAGGATGTGTGACCACTGCAAGGATGGGGCGCCCTCCATGGTCACTGGGTTCCCTCTGGGTATCAGAGTTTCAGGGTCAGAGCGGCTCCGTTTATCTCTTTGGGATCTCAACTAGTTGATCAGTAATGTACAAAGCACCACATATGTAGAAGCTATGGTTACCGCATCAGAACACACCTAGAGCATTTCCCCCATCTTATTGTGCCTCCTCTATTCTCTCCCTCTCCTTGGTTTCAGATCATCTATGTGGCCCGAAATGCCAAGGACTGCCTGGTGTCCTACTACCACTTCCACAAGATGACCTCCCTGCTGCCGGACCCTGAGAGCTGGGAGGACTTCTGTGAGGCCTTCATGTCAGGAAAGCGTGAGTAAAACTCCAACCATGTGGTGCCCTGTCTCCTACAGCTTCGGCGGTAGAATCTTGCTGTAGGTTCTGGAGTCTGGGGGAGAATGGTGGTGAATGGTACAGGATGCCATCCTGAGCGACCAGGTCCTGTCTTGAAGGTGCAGAGGTGGGAAAGCCAGGTAGAAGGGACTTTTCTCTAAAATTGGGCCTAAATATAAGTCCAGTCATCTCAGGGTGCAAGGGTAAGGACAAAGGTAGAAATCAACGAATCCTGAATATGAGTTTCCCTCAACTTCAGAAATACGGGGAGGAGACTTATTTCCCATACAAAGACCAGGGCCGGGCATGAGAGGTTCCCGCTAGCTCAGTCCAACCGCATTTCCAAACAGCAGCCACAACAGTCACACGTGGCATACATCAAAGAGTGACTTCCTCGCGGATCGCAACGTGCAGTCTTAGAAACCAGTCGGGCACAAAGATGACTCACCAGCGACACAGTCTCAGCACGTCACCATCACTGAGTAGCACATGACGTATTCATGGAGACAACTTTTCAGAGCTGTAGAGCCCAGAGACAGAGGAAGCCAGGGGAAGAAAAGGAGCGAGCTCTGTTCTGACTCCTCTCCAGTCCTGCCTCGTGGCTGCTCTATGTGTCCACTTGGCTGGTTTGTAGTGCTCGGTTATTCAATCAAATACTGACCATATGTTCTGTGGAGACTGTTGTACACACTATTAATATCTGCAGTGGACTTTAGCGCAGGACATTACCTCCCTAGTGGAGCCTCCTCCAGGCAGGGGAAGCTCTTAACAGCAAGAGCTGAGCCGTCCCAGGACCAAACATAAATCCTCCCTGAGCTTCAGCCTGACCTACAGGTTTTGTTTGCCAGGTCTCAAACTGTAGGACTCACTTCATCAAAATAAATCTTATATGTGCAAACATAGATCTGTGTACACACACACACACTCTGCTGGGTGTCCTGTTGGTTCTGCACCTCCACATAACCCTGACCATCCTGTGGTCACTCTGCAGGCCACAGAACAGGCATCCACCCAGCTGCACGCACACGCACACACACGCTGACTCAGAGCATTTTACTCACTGGTTGTGTGGTCTGTGGGTTTCGCCTCTAGACAATGACGCTTTTTATACTTCAGACGGTGCTCAGTGCACATCTTTGCATGATGCTCACAACATAGCAGACCCTTGGTAGAGGTTACTTCTGTGTTTGTCACAACTGTCCAAGACCGATCCCACAGGGCCAGCCAGAGGTCCTGTCCATCAGGGACACAAGCAAGCCCTGTGAGGGACTGGAAACATGGTCTGGGCACCTTCGGCTTCCAGCCATTTCCATGACAAGTGGCAGAAACATTTATCCCTGGTTTACCTTGTAGACAAAAACCTCAACTGATAACGAAACTTCTAGAGGGCACCTTGGGCTGGGGATTTAGCTCAGTGATTACAGTCCTTGCAAGCACAAGTCCCTGAGTTCAATTCCCACCACCAAAAAAAAAAAAAAAAGAATAGAGGGCACCCTCTTTCTGTGGCTGCCACATGCCTGCCAGCCACATGCCCTCAGCTGCCCAGGACGACCCAGGATCTGGCCACCTGAGTTAGAGGCTGAATCTGGAAGTGAGGACCGCTTACGGGGAATAGAGGTGAGTTTTGGCACTTCAGTGGTTTAAAGTGATTCCCAAGGCACTGTATATGTGGCCAAGATCACATACAATAAGTGTCTCACATGAATCGTTGCTTCCCATTCAAGGATGAACACCATTGATCAGGAGAAATTACTTCCCCTCCCTAAGGAAGCAGAATAAAAGTCACTGAATCTCATTTCAAAGGCACACTAAATAACCTCCCTGCCTCGGGTCATGGCACTGAGAACTAACAGGGCCCCTGCCTCTTCAGTGACCTATGGGTCCTGGTATGACCATGTGAAAGGCTGGTGGGACACAAAGGACAAGCACCAGATCCTCTATCTCTTCTACGAAGACCTGAAGAAGGTAAGGGGCGCCGAGCGCATGTGTGGTCAAGCCTGGCATAGCCTCCTGACGGTCACATTCTGCAGGACGCACTGTCTCTTGAGCTGGCCAAGTTTTTTCCTCCTTTCTGCTAATGCATATTTTCTCTATGGTCAGAATCCAAGACATGAGATCTGCAAGATCCTGAAGTTCTTGGGGAAAACTCTGTCAGAGGACACCATAAATAAGATTGTCCACCACACCGCTTCTGATGTGATGATGGAAAATCCCATGGCCAATCAGATGATTTTTCCACCCCACATAATCAATCACACTGTCTTGCCATTCCTGAAGAAAGGTTGGTGGCCTGCCTTCTGTCTAATGTAACTCTAAACACTATTCTGCCTTGTAAGTGAAAGCTTCATTTTCAGAAAGAAATGATCAGGTTCAAAGTAGGAGTTTGCTTTCTCCAAGCCTGCAGCTTGGTAATATCCAGTGCTCCTGGTTCCCAAACTCCAGCATAACCAGAGCCCCAGGGGACTTCCCAACACCCTTCCTGAGAGGCAACTCTGTAGGTCAGAGAGGCCGAGGATTTCCCCTGTATTCGATTCTCAGGTGGTGCTGGCACTGCCAGACCCTCTGAGACCAGATTCCATTGCAAATTTGAAAACGCTGCCCAACACTGCCCCTCCTGATGTCTCTTGCAGACCCCGTGCGGCCCTGGGCATGCTTTCCTCTGGTCCATCACTGGTTTGGCTCAGAGCTCTAGTCCAGCACTTAGGACACGGCCGTGTAGCTATATGTTGTCATGACTGTCTCCACAGTTCGTCTTTAGCTGAGAGAATATTGTGTGATCAGTTTTGTTCACTACAGCCTGCTGAGAACCTCATACCTCAGAACAAAGAATAAGCCCCTGTGTAGAGACAGCAAATGACTGGAAGAATCCTCATGCTAGCAGGACAGACAGACAGATAAATAGACAAAGTTAAAGGCAAGGAGCATGGAGGGAGTTCTTCTAGTGGGTACCAAGTACCATCCACCACACTGAACCAAAAGCCCAGATGTGCTGAGACCATTCTTAAAGATTCTAATCTATTGGTTGTGAGTTGGAATCTGGAATTCTGTTATTAACAGAAGCTGGATGGCTCTCCTTGCAGAGAGCTGGGAAATGGTAGAAATAAAGCACTTGGGGAATTTAGAGAAAACACCCATTGGTTTCACATAGTTTTGACTACCAGGCAAAATCGTTTGAATATCCAAACATCACTGATGAAGAACTAAGTATCATCAATTTCACCCAGACCTCACCCATCTGCTTTGTATGGCATGTCATTGTGCCTCAGGAAGCAATTTAAGTAGGGCGAAGAAGTCCACAATAGTAACTACATGTAGACTCTGGGGGGGTGAGGTGTATGAGAGCTGCCAATGGACAGAAAGTAGATCGATCCAGCCCAGCAAGGTATCTCACCCTGTGGAATTTGAAAAAGAGAGCTTGAGTTTGCCATATGCTTTGTGACTTAAAGCTGATGAGTGAAATTTGCCATATGCTTTGTGACTTAAAGCTGATGAGTGAAATTGTCCATGTTGGAAAGAGCAGATGGAGTAAGAAGAGAAATTGTTCATGGTGGAGAAATCAGATGAAGTAGCTCAGGTACCATCCATGATAAAAGGTCAGATGGCTTGGGACTTAGGTACTATCCATGATGGGAGGGTTGGAGGGAGTGGACCTGGATGCCATTCCTATTGGGTACCATCCATGTTGGAAAGGCTAAATGAAGTGAGCCTAGACACCCTCAAGGTGGGAAGGTCAGATAGAGTGGAGATGAGGGACCAACCATGTCAGGAAGGTAAATGGAGAGGGCTGAGCATCTGTTCATGAACTTCTTTACTCTCCTCCAGGAATCCCTGGAGACTGGAAGAACCATTTCACTGTGGCTGTGAATGAGAATTTTGATGAGCACTATAAGAAGGAGATGACAGGGAGCACACTGATCTTCCCCACAGACATCTGAAAGGGAAAAAAGGAGTCTATGCCAATCACCTGCCTGCTAGTCTATTCTGAGCACCTTGCCTACTACTCTACACCCGGTATCTTGCCTACTATTCCACACAAAGTACCCAGCCTGCTATTCTATGCCAAGTACATTGCCTGCTGGTCTATGGAACATGGCAGGCCACCCATGTTGGGAAAAGCAGAATCCAAAGCATATTAGAATTCTGTCTTTCTTTCCTAGGTGCCAGGCTAGTCTGGTACAATGCTAAAACATGATTTAAGCACCAGTCATCCTGCCACTGTACTAAATAAAGTACGATTAGTGAAGAGCAGCCTTTGGGTGTCCTGGAATTTTTGGAAATGCAAGTATTTTTGGTTGCCTGTGACAGATAAAGGAAGGACAAGCAATTATATGCTGCATTCACACATGTAATCCAACATGGATTCCACAAAGAAGTAAGAGACGGGTATCACAACCTCCATTACCGAGGGGATGGCCCTACCCAGGCGTGCAGCATTTATGTACGGACACTCACTGACTATAGTGTCCACTATGGGGAGGAACAGCAGGCTCCTGACTCCCCTTTTCCCACAGACAAGCCAAGTAGCATCTATTAGCCAGTCCTCCATCCTCTCCCAAAACACTGCCTTCTGTCCCACCTCTATCAACACATGATTTCTAGACAAACACTTACACAAAATCGACAAGTCTAACAAGCAAAAAATTTAAAGGCATCCAAACCTCTGGCAAGGTAGTTCAGGAAGGAACAGCCCCTTCAAGCCCAGTCTTTCTATACATGAAGAAGTGAATCTTTTGTCTAGTGCACAAAAATCAACACAGAGAGTCAAAGGAAATGTAAAAACAAGGTAATATATTCTGTATTAGTCTCCTTTCCCAAGCTGGGACAAATTACCTATCATCCACAACTCAAAGGAGGAGAGGTTTATTTGGCTCACAGTTTTCAAGGATTCAGTCCATGGTTAACTGACTCCAAGGCATGAAAATTATGGTGGAAGAATGTGATGGAGCAAAGAAGCTTCGTTCACTGTAGCCAGGAAACACAGCAGAGGATAAGCACAGACAGGAAGGGGCGGGTCAGGGAAAGATACAGTCCCTAAGGTCATGCCTCCATAACCCTCTCAGACACACCCAGAAGTGTGCTTTAGTAACTTCTGAGGTGGATATCAAGCCAATCAAGTTGATGATCCACCTTTATTGTCACATCCCACATTGACACCCAAACTCTTCTTAAATCATACTTCTGAATAAACATAAGATCATAATTATGTCTTAACATCATACAATTATACTGCACATGACCTAAACACAATAATCCCTTCCCAAAGTCTCAACATTACCAGCATTGCTGAAAAGTCCAGGTCAAATCTCCTCTGAGACTCAAGGGACACTCTTAGCTGTGAATCACTGTAAAACCAAAAAACAAGTTACACAACCCTAAAGTATAATGGCACACAATGGTAAACATACCAATTCTAAAAGGGAAAAACAAGGCTATACAAGAACAGGATCAAAGCAAGACCCAAATCCATAGGGCAAACGTTAAGTTCCATAGCATCTGGAGCATATGGGGGGTGAGATGTCATTTTCAAATGATTTGTGTGGCCCCGTGACTCCTATGTTCTTGCTGGTTGCCATGCACATGGCCTCGGTCTTGAGTATGTTCCACTCACAGCCTGCAGCTTTCCTTGCAAATATTGCACATTCCTAGCATCTCTGGATTCCTGAGGTCTCCACTGCACCTTTGGCTTCATTATCACAGCTTCTGGCACTGCCCTTTCAGGGGCTCCTACCTGGTCTTCCAGGCCTTCCTCTGAACCCTAGAGGTAAGTATCTATGGCCCCATGATTCTTGCATTCTGCATGCAAATTAAACCAGCATCCCATGAAAACCACCAAGGTCTGCACTCAGTGGGAGTGGTAGCTGCGCCCCTTTGACTATGGCTGCAGCGGCCTCCATATGCCTGAATGGCTCAACATGGTGCAATGAATCCTGGGGAACCAAATCCTTAATAGGCCCTTCTTAAACAGAGGACCCAGAGATGCTCTTCTCAAATGAAATGCTTATGCTTTTCATTAGGTAAGATCCCCATGGCTGGAATATTGCCAATTTACTCTAATGCCTTCAAGCCATCTTTCTCCTTGTTCCTGTACAAAGTAACTGGCTTCTTTTTAATGGTGCTAATCTCTTCAGTGACCACACCTCCTTTGGCCCCAATTTTACACACAGTTGTTTTGGGGACAAAAATTATTTTTCAAATTCTCCTATTCTGCATTCTGTCCCCTGATTCCCAAGGTAAATCTGGCTAAAAGCAGACCAGCAGCACCCATGCCACAACCTGAATCTTGGGCTGTCCTGAAATTTCTTCCACCAGATCAATTAGTCTACTGCCCTTTATTCCAACTTCCAAAAAATTCTCATTCCCAGCTGAAACTCATGATCCTGCTTTTAACTGTCTACATTCCTGTCAGCATACTCATCTTCTGAGCTCCGATCAGAATTGGCCATAAACTTCTGCTTACACCTTCATAGGCTTTTTCCACTTTTATTCTCCAAATTCTCCAAGCTCCTCCCACTAACCGTTTCCAAAGATTTTGAACTACATGGTCAAGTATAATCACAGCAGTGACACCACTTCTCTGGTGGAAAGCTTCTGTATCGGTCCACTTTCTTGTTCCTGGCAGAAAGTACTCAACACCTTCAACTTAAAGGAGGAGAGGTTTATTTGGCTCACGATTTCAGAGCACTCAATCTATGGTCAGCTGGCTAGAAAGGGAGAAACATCATGGTGGAGTGGCATGGCAGAGCAAAAGAACTTAGTTCATGGTAGCCAGCAAGCAGGGCAAGGGAAACGTGCCAGGTAGGAAAGGGCAAAAGACTAGCTCTGGACCCCATGTTCATACCTCTGTGATCCGCCTGGACACACCCGGACGTCAGCTTCACTAATTCCCTGCACGGCTCCCAAGCCATTCATGTTGCCATTACAACTTAACTGTCACAGGTTCCAAATAAAAAATCTCAAGATCAACTGCATTAGTCAGTTTTCGTTGTTATAACAAAATACCTGAGACAAACTACTTGTGAAGAAACATCTGTTTATTTGTCTCACAGTTGTAGAGGCTAGAAGTCCAGAAAACATTGTGCAGGCTCTAATAAGGCCCACCCCTCTCCCCAGCCACGCTGCCTTCCAATGGATAGCTGTGGTGGCATGTGGTAAGATAGGACAATTCCATAGTACTGGGAGAAGCAGAGAAATACGGGGCCCAGGCTCAGGCTTTGATAACAACTTGCACTCCCAGGAATTCACTCCAGGAAACCCCTTTTGGGGCAATGCATAGCACAGCCTGAGGACCACCCACCAGGCCCCCATCAGCTCCCACATCTCCACAGCAGAGAACAAACTCTCAGCACACAGACCCAAGAGACAAGGCCCTTGCAAACCAATAACACCAATCACAATGACAAGAGGATATACAATTTAGGACAGTCGTAAAGTTGACCACCACAGAACATAGTGCATTCCTGTAAGCCCAGAACTCTTGGAGGCTGAGGCAGGAGGATCACTAGATGAAGCCCAACATTGGAAAATGTGACTTAAGAAACTGTGTCTCAAAATAAAACATAAAAAAGAGCTCCACAGAAAGAAAGAAAAAGAGAGAAAGAAAAGGAGAAGGAAAGAGGGTGAGAAAGAAAGCTAATGGTTCACCAAGGTAAGGAGAGCAATGCTTGAACAAACTGAGATTTCAACAAAGAAATGGAAAATATTAGAAAGCTTCACACAGAAGCCATCAAGCCAAAGAATACGATTAACTGAGCTCATCATTCAATACAAGGATTAAACAACGAGCTAGACCACACAGAAGAAAACATTAGTGAATTTGAAGATGTTGTTCACCTGGCGTTCAGTGAGGTCTCAGACTCCGGTTTGATTGGGATGTGAGAGACCTGAGGCCACCGAGCACATCCATCTTCGCCCACCTGAAAAGGAAACTGAGGACGGGGTTGTCTTCCCAGATGCGGGATTATTCAGACATAGCCATTGTGGGGCTGCCACAGGAATAAGCACATGAACAGAAAAGAATTCAAACGTAGATGAGCCTGCTACAGGTTTAACTTGGTGCTCAGTGTAATCACTGAAAAATGAATCATTTCATAAATTATGCCGGCAAAAGTATAGATCCAAATGAGAGAAAATCAAATATGAATACTATTCTATACTATATGCAACGATAAATTCCAACTGGGTGTAAGATGTAAATTAATTTAAAAAACCAAACAATAGAAACATTAGTAGAAAAATCAGGATATCGTTTCATGTACAATTTAAATTCTAGAAGATGTTTCCTTTTTTCTAAACAAGGCAGGGAAGAAAAAGTCATAAAGGAAAAGACACTTATTTAAATGTATTTTCAAATAATTTTTAGGTTTCTAGAAGTGAAAAACATGAAAACCAAGAGACAAATAATAGTCAAGGAACAACATTTGTGGGTAGACACATCATTTTGTACAGCATACAAAGAACCTTTATACACTAAGAAAAATATAAATATCCCTCTAGAAAAACAGGCAAAAATGTGAACAGACAATTCACAAAAAGAGTCCTGACAAAAGCCTCATGGACAGATGCTCGAAGAAGCACATGGCTACTCAGGACACAACAAGCAGAATTTCTCTCCCCCAAAGTGGCCTCCTCTCCCAGGTGAGAAGAGTAACAACTCTGCCACCAGCCAGGACGGGGTGAGGGCGGGAGGACACGGTTCCTGTGCCCCAGGAGAAATCTAATTTTTACAAGCCTTTTTGAAAAACAGACAATATTTTTGCAAGGCGAGGCGAATGCTCTGGGGCCGTGAACCTGCCGCTGCCGTGGGGAAGGCTGGGTGCAGGCCGAGTGGGCAGGCAGACTGCTCTGTGACCCAGAGACAGGTTACTCATTTCACCTGGTACTTCGCACTGTGTGCTCTGCAGATGCAACTCTTCACTGCTGTGCATCGTCTCCTGTGGAGCAGCTCTAGACTTTAAAGAACACTCAGATGATTTTTACAAAGATATCATGGCTTTGAGTGGAAAGATTCTATGTTTAAATTTGTTGGTGAGTCCTTCTCAAATATCTAAAAGTTTAATGCAACCCCAATTTCACAAATTCAAATATTACTAGGATCCCTTTTATTGTTGTTCTTTTCTTTTCCTTTTTTTCTTCTTTGTTAGCAGAAGGAGGCAGTCCTTTTTCTTAATTTTGTTTAGAATTAGACAAAGCAATATTTCACTGATAAACATACAAGAACAGTGGAGGAAGTGCCAAAAAAGAAGATTGAGCAGGAGACCTAGAGCTCCAGATGATTACAGTAAGGCAGCACCTAAGTTCCAGAACTTAATTCTCTCCATGGTTCTGGCCGCAAACCAAACTGCATGAGAACCGAATCAAATTTCCCTGTAAGGTCAACGCTGAACCTAGCAACTGAATTTGATCTAAACCCTTTAAGTTAAGCTTTTGAACCAAGGTGCCACTGTGCATTAAAAGTAAGCTTTTCCATGGAAAACACACAGAACTTTGGGAAAAAATAGAGATTGCCAAATTCACGTTGAAATTTAACTTCTGATAAATGCAGCCTTTCAAATCACTGGGGAAATACAGACCATGCAGTAAGATACTTACAAATTGCTGGATACACATGAGTGAGGAAATCGCTCTAGAGCCTCACCTCTCCGACCCCCACAGACATGAATCCACAGCTGAAAGGTAACAAGAAATCAAAGGGCTGAAGAGAAAGGCATGAATTGACTTAGTGTCCCCAGAATGAGGATGCCGCCATCCCAGGCGCCACGTGGGAAAGCGCTGACGGTGCTGAACTGGGCAATAATTATCTGTGTTTATTTCCCAAGAGGAATGCTGTAGCAGAATTTTTAAAAGTGACATACTAGGAAAATAATATTGCTACGGTATGACTGTGATAGTAAATGGCTAACTATATTAGTTATAAAGAGCTCACATAAAGCAATTTTTAAAAAGACAAGATGAGCATGGTGGTCCACACCTATGATCTCAGCACTCTGAGAGGCTGAGGCGGGAAGACTGCACGTTCGATGCCAGCCTGGGCAACTTAGTGCCTTAGCAAGACTCTGTCTCATAAATTTTTTTGAAAAATTGTAATGGCTGGGGGATGTAGCTCAATACGAAGGCCCTGGCGTCTAACCCTACTAATAAATAAATAGATAAATATTTAAAAAGACAAACATCCAATAGGAAAATGCATGTTCTATGTGAATGAACAGATGAAAGAAACAAATACAAAGGAAAACCAGCACATTCGTGGATGGACATTCGTTCCCTCTTGGGTGCCCCTGGCTTCCATTTGGTAAACAAAATAAAATAGACAAATGATAGGGAAGATTAGGCTAGAGGCGGATAGGTGGGTGGATATAGAAAGATGGATGGATGGATGATAGATAGATAGGACTGATAGGCAGGTAGATGCATATGGATAGAGATGAATAGATTTTTAGATGGTTGAATAGATGTTAAGCAGAGACAGAGGCAGATGACTGGTAGACGGATATGGATGACAGATGTTTAGATAAATGATAGGTTGATAGAGAGATGATAGATAGATGATTGATTGATAGATTGACAGACACATGAAAACCTTTTTACTGCAAAGATACCCCAAGAACTGCTGACAATATTTTACGTCTGGAGCAAAGAGACAAGAGGATTGGGAGGAGAAGCTTTCCTTTCCACACTACGTACCTTTCTAAATGGTGGTCTATTTGAGAAAGAGTTTGTTGGAACAAAACATATAATAATTCTCAGAATCAGACCTTGGCTTTACAGGAAACGAATGAGAGAACAAAATTTTCCAGGGATGCCAACATTTATCCGAAATATAGTGTGTAACAGATGTCCTTATTTTTAATTTTCAATTAATGCTGACGTTTATTAGACCACAGAAACATATCCAACTCATCTGCAGAGTCCTGGGCCAGGCGCGTTTACTCCGCCCACCACCTGGCTTGGGCATCATGAACCCGAGGTCCCTTTCCAACTGCCTGCAACTGCTCACTCTCTATCATGCTAGGAGCGGGCCCTGGATGCGCACAGCCAAGATGTGTCCCAGCTCCAGCCTCTGATCTGCACAGAAGTCTGTCAGGACATCCCAGGACAGCACATTTCCTGCAGGCATGCAGGATGCTGCCTCTCAGGAAGGTTACCTCCCCCCCAGGTGGTTTTTCGCAGATTGTTTTTTACTGTTTGTTTCCCAATAAGCAATCACCTAAAATTGTAGTCTTGTGCCGTTCTGAAAGGTGCGTTTCCGCTGCACTCATAAGGAAGGAGGAAGTCTGTGGGGTGCCAGCCAGCCGTGCCCCACTGCCCAGGTCTGCTTGCAGGCTTGGAATGCACTGTCCTCCCCTCAAGCGAGTAAGTAATCCCTTCATCCTCTGCGATCTCACGGGGCTGAGTTTACCTCCCAGTGACGAAACCACGTAAGCCCTGCAGGTAACTCAGCAGTGAGGCCAGCTTCCCTGAAACCACTCCCATTGTGTGGAGAAACCACAATCCTACAGGTGTCCGTAGGGGAAGTCGATACGCCTGACAGGTGCCTGCCCTGGAAAGGGACCCGGGTAGGCTGGCTGAGAACCGTGAGCTGTCCTTTCCTCGAGGAGAACACGGGTCAGTGACGATGCTCCGTACCGTTAGCCAAGCACCTGTTCCCACAACCACTGCCAAAACTTCAAACCTGGAGCACATCTACAAAGCGAGTGCCTTTTAGCATTACACCAAGGCTGAGTGGATTCCGGGGAGCAATTATTCCACTTCAGAAGAGTTTCTATGCTGGTCTCGCCCTTGGCAAACCAGCCCCTTACAAAGGGTCCTGCTACAGCAGCCAGGGTGGGCTCTGAACGTGGAAATCAGCCTCAATTTTAAGAAAGGATCTAAACCCGCCAAGGGGCCCCTCTTGGTTTGGGATGAAACCCAAATGCCGCCTCTGTCCCAAAGCCTGCTTGCTCTGATCCTGTCTGCCTTCCTGGTCTCACTCTGGCCCCTCACGGCCACACTGGCTCGAGCACCTTGTGTCCCTGGAGCAGGAAATGCCCCCAGTCTCAGGCTCCGCGCTCTCTCTGCCTGGCGTGCCCTTGCCAAGGCTCTCGCCAGCCTGGCGCATGCAGGTCTGAGTCCCAGCTACCTCGCAAAGAGTTCACATGACTTCCTGACAGTCACCCAGTGTCCCCACCACTAACTCTCCTTGTTTTCTTCACAGCATAGCACCTGCTGAGACCTTGTGCACTGTTACCTCTTTGCACCAGATTGGAAATGTCTCTCCACAGCAACAACAGTTAAGCTCTGCCTAGCACATAGAAGGTGCTCAGTCCCTGTTGGATGGATGAGCGGAAAGATGGGCAAGTGGATGGGGGTGGGAGAGGTGGACGGATAGGTGGATGGACAGATGGATGGACAGGTGGAAGGAATGATGGGAGGATGGATGGTTGAACAAACGAAGACCACCTGCTGAACAACCTATGGCGTTCAAACCGAAAATAAAACCCTCAATGGTCACGTAGTCCTGAATTGCTTAGTAAGTGCCTCTGCTCTGTGCTTCACTCCTCACTGCCCACAAATGCACTTGCCATCTCCAGACGCTGGTCCAGCGTGAGTGGCAGTCTGACCTCCTTTGCTCATTTCCCCTCAGAGTGCACCGTCCCTCCCATTGGCTGGTCCGCTTTGAAGTCCTAAGCGTCTGTACATGGACAGCAGAACCAACTCGGTTACTTCACAACTGAACACACACCTTTCAGATAACCATCACTGAGGCCTCGAGGGTCTCTGACCATTAATAGTGCCACTAAACATGCAGAACAGAAAATTTCCAGAAACTGCCAGTAAGGAGAAAATATATTGCTTCTTCCATTTGGCTCTTTTCCCCCAGAACAAACAGAAACTTGGAATAACTTGAGATCAAACACACAGTATGCATAATTTAAAGCCTAATTGCTTAGAGCAGGTATCTTAGCTTTAAATGTTTTAATCTACACCTTCAATGTACTTGGCTTCGGGGATTATTTTTAACATAAAATGTGAGTATAATTTATGTACTTAGATAATTATGTGTTTGCTAATTTAAAAATCCCTGCTTCAAACTCTGGGGAATCCAGTAGACCAAACCAACTTGGTTTCGTGCCTTCAGAGTGGTGCTGAGCCATACACTCCTGTGCAGGGAGAGCTTGCTTTCCACAGCAGAGAAGCAGGCTGTGGCCAGGAGGCTCGACCCAACCGCGGGGTCCAATCCGGATCCCGCCATCTGACTCCAGGTGCTGGTGGACACTCCAGGCCTTGGATTTCTTACCTGAAGAGCAGAGTAGCATCTGCCTATTGGGCAGTGCAGTGGTGCAGGTGGAAGAGGTGGCGGATGGCAGCGGGGCCCTCGGGACTGGGAGCCTGCGAATCAGCCCTCATGAGCACTGCATTTATTGTTTGGCTTCCATCCTTCAGAGGACCACAGTTACCCCAAACAAAGCCAACATGGAAAGCCTCAAAGTATCATTTTATGTGGGAGTTTTTTGTTTGTTTTTTTTTTTGGTGCTGGGGATCGAACTCATCAAAGAATCATTTTAAGAGTCTTAGTACAGAATAAAATCACATACAAAATAAGGGTGAAGGTAGCTATCTTTGTTACATGGAAGCCGTAGGTTTTAGCAAATTGCAAGCTAAATGTGCAGCGCATCTACGAAGACATGTTGTAACAGCAGAAGTATGTGAATACTCAGAGAATTGCATCAAGCAGAGCCAAATCAAATGCTCAGTTTCAGTATCAGTCAGTGGAAAATGGAGCCTTCAACAAACAAGAAAGTGCTCCAAAGCATTTTTAAACTTCGGGTGTTTGGGGGGTCTAATTTGGGGGGTTGGGGGAGGGTGCCAGGGATCAAACTCAGGGCCGTGTGCTTGCTAGTCCCCAACTCCAGCCTTCGGCGTTCGTTTTCCCAGAGCATGACACACAGTGTAAACCAGGGAGGGCAAACCAGTTTATCTTTCACCGGACTCCTACAGCTTGGGGGCAACTGGAGAAGTGTTAGGAGGGATTCTGAGGACCTACACCTCAGGCACAGGGGACAGGGTCACCGCTCCTCATCGTGTCCAGCACAGGAGTCCTCTGACAGCCACAGGACAGAGTTTGGAGCCCGGATGTCACTGGTATTCGGGAGCAGGGCCCTCACCGCTCCAACTTCCGCTCCCTCAATTGACCTCCGGGGTGGTTTGCAGCCTAGTCTGTGCCACCGTGGCAGCCCTACGTCTGGGGAGGGGGAGGGATTAACAGAAGACCAGCCCAGCAGGCCTCCTCTGCAGGCAGGAGCAGAGAGCCCCAGAACACCGCTGCCCTGAGCAGGATCTACAGACGCGAGGCTGCCGCAGACAGGAGCCGTCAGCAAAGGGGCCTGAAAACCCGCCTGCAGTCGGGTGAGTACTGGCCGAGGGTCCGCGCTGAGCCGGAGACCAGCAGATCACAGGCCTGTAAGCGGGGAAGGCAGGTGGCTCTTTCTGACAAAGAGCAGAAAATGCTTTTCAAAGCCACAAAGGAGAAAATTCTTTCTCTGCTGTCAGCTATTGTCGGCCACCCGCCAGGAGGAAGGCTGCCCTGGAAATGTGTCTGCCCTGGGACAAAAGCAGCCCGCCCAGGAGGACAGGGCCGCCCAGGCTCACCCCAGGCCACTGACCACAGCACAGGCCAACGGCAGACACAGAAGTGGCTGGGCCTGGGGGCAGGGCTGGCCTGAGGCCCCCCATCCCTTCCTCCTCACTGCATCCTCAGAAGGGCCTGGGCCAACCTCAGACCCCGTCTGACCTCCTGCATTCACAAGCAGGCCCCACCAGCCCTTTCCCGGAGGACAGGAGAGCAACTGCACAGGAGTCCCCGGCAAAGGAGACCAGGCCAGTCAGGGTGACGGCGGCGCACACGGGGTCCTGAGCACCCTGGGGATCCGGGCCCACCACCATGATAGTCCGGGGCTGTCACAGATGCAGAGACGGCTCCTCTGAAGCCCCTGGATCTCAGAGTGCCCCAGCCCAGAGGTGCCAGAAAGCATCACCAGTTCCCCAGTGGCTGGTCCACGTGATTTTGGCAGCACCAAGACAGTGGCCTGTGGCCAGGCACAGTCGGACCGAGGATAGTCATGTCATGGACGGGCAGCCGCTAGGCCCCGGAAGATCAGACCTCAGAACAGGGGGTGCTGGTGGTGAGCGAGAGGGACAGGGCCCAGGGACCCCACCACGGCCACCCACGGGGCCACTGCAGCTGTGCTGGCTTTGGGTCCCCGGCCAGTATTAAGGCCCAGCAGAAGTGTGTGAGGACACAGTAGAGAGCTGGATTAGGAAGCTGGATATGTCCCTTGCCTGCCCGGGGGCACACTGACATGCCCCACACAGATGGCCCAGACCTGGCGTCATGCACGGAGCACAGGGTCTGGGATCCCAGGGCATGCAGGGGCGGACACCCTCTACTACCCAGGGCCAGAGGCTGCCCAGTCCCCCCGCGTCTTCCCTCAGGGAGATCCCAGGCGGGCGGGGTCTGCAGCCACAAGGGCCAGCAGGGTGCAGCCTGCCTCTCAAGAAGAAAAGGCATCTCCCTTTCTGGTGGCTTCCACAGATTCACAGTCACTCAGAACTAACAGAAAGGCCGGCCACACACTGTGCCACACCCAGAGCAGCAAGGGTGGTCCTGAGTCAAGGGCTAGAACCAGCTAGTGCCCGTCTCCCCAGCAGTTTTCTCATGACTCGCTGCTTTTCTATACCACCGAAGCTCTCTGTCAACTTCGTGGGTCCAGATTCACTTCTAAAAAAGAATCTGAGTTAATGTTACTCTTTAATTCAGTGTAAGAACCTTAAAAAGTTTAAAACATATATCCAGGCAGGTCCTTTCTGCCAGTTCGCAGAATAAAAGAGGATTTTTACCTAAGTAAAGTGATAGATTAAGAAACTTCCAGTTCTGATCAGACTACTTGAAAACTATCCCCAGATAAACCCCAAGAAATTCCACATACACAACAAGCATTCTTCTAAACATGGAGCTGAGTGTGGACAGAGAGAAGGAAATTCTGAGGTCCCCAGAAAGAAGGGCAGCAGCCCCGGCACAGCATGGCTGAGCCCTGCACCGCCTGGGAGGTGGGGTGCCCAGCTGGGTTCTCCAACGCCTGTGTGCCTGCTGCCAGGTCGGGTGGCCTGACACCCTCAAGGGCAGGAGACAGCCTGGGCCCTGCGGGAAAGGGGTCAGAAATGAGTAGCCTACTACAGGCGTGCCCTCTTGCTGGGGTGCCAGTGAGACCAAGGATGCTCACTGTGCCCAGGCTGTACGTGGAAAAGAAATCTCTCCATGTAGGGTAATGTGGCCTGTGCCCCAGGTCCCGTCACGCAGCCCAGTGGCCCAGCAGCCCCCTAGATGAGACGGACACAAAACAAGTCCCACGTTGTTGAGGTCCCTGGTCCCGGCGGGTAGGTTAGAGCTGCCCAGAGAGATCGCCCTGGCCCGGGGTGGGGAAGGCTACAGCTCATCCCCACAGGGGCCGGACCCACCACCCCGAGCCACGGCCCTTCGGGAGAAAACCCTAGAGCTGCAGGCGGTAGGGCATAAAGATGCCGCCACCGACACCTTCGCATGTAGATGAGACACGATGTGAAGAGAAGCGGGTGTCTGGAAATAGGTGTCCTCTCCCCCGGCGGGGCCTGGCCGCAGGGAGGCACAGGGAGAGCTCTGTCACCTTCCTGTAGCATAGGGCTGGCTGAACCACAGGGGCCCCAGGACCAGGGAGGGGAGACCAAATCCAGGGCACCCCGAGGGGTGCAGCAAGACAGCCCGCAGGAAATTCTCTTTTGTGTTTGAGGTCGGAGGCCACCTGCAGCCCACATTCACACTGTGCGAGCAGCCCAACAAATGAGACTTTGGTTTTCCCACATCGTTTTCTTTAGAAAAGTTAAACCTATAGAAAAAGTGAAAAAAACTTTGCAAAGAAAACGTCCAAGCCCTCTCTCTCCTAGATGTACCAAGTGAGACTGTGCTACACACGCCCACATACATATTTGCACGTGCACAGGATCATGTTCCCTGACACGCACCGTGTTGTGGACCATCTGCAAGGTGCTGGAGCTGTGGTCAGGGCGACCCTTGTCAGAATGGCAGATCATCCTCCCAGCCATGACGCCACCAAATGCAGGCGGTGACCACAGCTCCCCGCAGCTGTAGCTGCCCGTTTTCAGTCAAAGTTCTCATGCAGCCTCCAGCTGCCTCTTCAGTCTCTTCTAGAAATGTCCCCTGGACCCAAACCAGCTTCCTTTTGCTGTCAGTTGGCAGGTGGTATTGACTCTTGTGGAGAACCCAGGCCCACAGTCTCAGAGAAGGCCCCATCCTCCATATCATTCAGTTCTGTCCTCAGATTCAGTTCAGGCTGAGCATGGCCGCTAGAATGTTCCGCAGGTCTCCCTGGGGTGGGACCGCTGAGAGCCAGGTACCCTGCTGTCCAGTGGCTGCCTCCGAGCCCTGGCTCGGGTGAGTTTGGCCCCAGCTCTTCAGAGCACGCTTCCCTCTGCGATCTGCGGCTGGTCCTTCCTATGACCCTTTCTACTGCCTTTCAGTGGTTGTTAGTATTTCTTGGTAATGTTTCATTTCTATTATTCCTTGAAATTTAAGACAAAAGAAAGAAACATTTTTACAACTAGAGAGGAAAGAAATGTTAGGTATTAAAGACCTATTTGAGAGACAGTGGGTTTCTTAATAGCAAAAAAAGAAAAAAAGCAAAACAAAAAAAAACAGAATAAGAAGGCTAAAAATAAAAGACTTTGTCTGAAAAACATGGACTAAAGTATATGGCTATGTTGGTACTAGACAGACTAAATCGTAAAGAAAAACAAGAAATATTGGAAGTACAGATGAAATTTTCTAATGTTAAAAGGAAAGAGCCATACTGAAACTAAGATTTTAATAGACTCACAGTTATATAAAAAGCAAAAATTAGACTGCAAGAAATTGATATGTTTTGTGATCATTTTGGCTTTTCTGTGCTCCCTTTTCCAATAAGTGATGAATTAAGCAGATTTTAATAAAGCTGTTGAAAAGGTTTTAACGACAGGAATAACAGTGTCCACAAAGGGATGAGTAAGTCCAGCTGATGTGCACCACTGGTTCCCTCATACCTAAAGGCCACTAAATGTGAGTCCCGCACACAGAGCCCTCGCCAGCCCCCAGAACGTCTTGCACAGCTTTTCTTGTAACCTAGGATCTGACCAAGGCATCAGACCCACCTCTGGGGCTTCTGGAACAGCCCCCTGGCCGCCTGGTTTGGTTTCCCACAGTGTGAGCCTTGTTGAAGCGGGCGGGTCAAGTGTCTTGCAAATGTCCCATGTTCTGGAGTAAGAGGGTTACTTGCTCACATTTAGATTCTGATTAAGTGATCTTGGCAAGATGTCATAGAAGATACAGCCAGATTTTGATCCCACCAATAAATCTTGAGAGATACAATGTTAAGTGAGGAAATCAAGCAGACGCGTGGGATATTTTCATGTGGTTGGTGAGGGAGGGATTGTGCTGGGGCCTGAACCCAGGACCTTGTGCATACTAGGCATGTGCTCTACCACTGAGCTATGCACAACTCCTGTAAGAATTTTAACTCTTGGGTAGTATTACCATTTCATTATGAATGCAGTGAATTAAACTTACAAAAACATTTATGACCCTGACATATACCCAATTCCCCATTATGATCATAATTTATTATCTGATTATAATTTCCCATCAAGAAAAGAGGAGGGGACAGAGATGAACAGCAGGGTTTGGCCTTCTGTAACACATCCCAATTAACCAAGTAAGACAAAATACTAGGGACTTATGAGAGTCACAGCTATCTACCTCAGAGTCAGGTTTCTGGCCATTCTTTTGGTATATTTACCTGTTTCATGACAGATGACTGAAAATGTAAAATATAAACCAATAAAAATTTTACTGGGGGAAGATGAGTGGAAACAGACATAAAGTCAAATTGAGAATTGTTCTCCACCAGCGTCTGCACCCAAGGTCAGGTGTGCCCACCTGTTCCCTCCTCCTCCCGGCAGGCAGGGAGGAGTCCTTCACAAGGGCCTCGACATTTCATAGCACCCAGCACAGGGCCTGCATCTCAGGAGGCCAGGATGTTCACACACCCTTCAAGGACTCACCAGAGGACTCCAAGGATGGCGGCATGGTGTGTTCTCCAGCCCCAGAGTCGTGGGTTCTAGGCCAAGTCTCTGGACACCCAGAGCTGTATCTCCTCAGGGTTCATCCGGGCTCCATTGTCATGACCCTGCGTCTGGGTCCGAGCAGGGGTCAGGAGGAGGCAGGCAGATGACCGCACCTTAGTCCCTGCCAGCCACGTGCAGCCTCTCGTGGGTCTGTGTTGGGGCACAGTGGAGAGCCAGCTGCCACCCGGGGGAGGACTGGCGCAGACAGGCTCAGTGCCATCCCACCAGGGACAGGTGCATGGCAGCTCTGTCCTTAAATGAGGCCGAGGAGGACGGCAAAACACGTGTGGCCATGCCACCTCCAGAAGGTGCAATCCTGCAACTGCTGGATAAAGCCAGTGACTGGAGAGCAGAGTGACAGAGTGAGAAGACGGGACTTGTTCCTCCCCAAAGGACGCAAAGACAGAGCTTTGCAGACTGGCCCCACAGCTCTGACTGGAGTCACAGAGGCCGGCTAGGAATAAGGAGCAGGGAGGCGAACAGAGGGAGGACGTTTGTGTCATTCTGGGAAGAGGTGGAGAGGTTGCAGGGACTCAGGGCCTCTCTACTCCCTGCCAGCCCCTGGACCCACCCACAGCTGAGCCGCACAGAGAAGGTGGGTTGGAACCACCACTCGGTGACCATGTGAAGCAGGTGAGTGGGTGGCTCCACCATAGCTGACCTGGTCAGCCACGGAGACCCTGGTGAGGTTCCCTCCTGTGCACCCCAAACGGCACAGCACGCCCTCAGCCCAGCTGGGGGGACCAACTGGGATGGGACGACATGTCCACACTGGACACCCCTGCTTCAGGTTCCCAAAAATCTCAACTTTAGATTGATCAGAGAAACGTGCTAAAGCGAACCAAACAGCCCTACTCCTCTCCGGGTAGGTTTAAGAACACCCATGGGTGTTTAGTAGGTGCTGATTTTGTAGCCCAGAATTTGGTCTGTTGGAAGATCTAATGGAGGAAGCTTGTGGTCAGAAGTTAGTGTATCTTTGCGGAATTGCATATTTAGGCTCAGAAGTTCATTCAGTTTAACTACATTTGCAAATATTTAAGAGAATTTCAGTTCCTGTAACCATAAGCTTCATTCCTCTCCTCTTAAGCGCTGGTGTTTCTGGTCATAGAGGCAGACAGGCACCGCTAGCCCAAAGGCTACAGCTGCAAAGCAGAGAGACAGAGACGCCTGCTTCTTGCCCCACCTAGTCACCCACCAGGCACCCACATGCCCAAGTGAGGACTCGGGCTTTCCATTGGGTCCCCAAGAAGTAACCTAGAAACTGTCACCACCGTAACCGTGTGGAAGTGTCACCCACAGCAAAGCCACTGGGAGACTAATGAGGTACCGCCCACTGTGCGACCTCCAGAACCCACGATGTTTGAATCAACCAAGACCAAGTGAAGACAGACGGCTATGAGGTTTTTCCTTGGAAGTGGTGGTCCAGGTAGGTCTGAAGTACACTGTTTCCTGAGGCCTCACTTTTTACCTGCACATTCTGGGTGGAAGGAAATTATTTCCACATGAAATATTAATAGATGTATGTCTTAGTCACTCATCACTGGGACAAAATACTCAACGCCCACAACTTAAAGGAGGAAAGGTTTATTTTGGCGCAGTTCGTAGAGGTTTCAGGCCATAGCCAGCTGGCCCCAAAGCAGGACAGCAGGGCAGAAGGGGCCTGGTGGAAGAGAGCTGCTCACGGCATGGAGAACAGGAAGTAGACACAAAAGGGCAGTGGAGATAAAACTTCCAGGTCATGCCCCAGTGACCCCCCCTTCCAAAGAGACCCCGCCTCCTAACCCACACGTCGGCTATGAGCCCGTGATCCACTTACCTCCAAAACCACACCTATGACCACAGTGGGCTAGTGCAGGCCAGCCAGATATCAACCATGACAATACACTACAAGGAAGAGTGGGAATCTCATTTGACTTTTCAGATACACTTTATTTTTAGAGCAGTTTTATCTTCACAGCAAAATTGAGCACTTAATTTAATATATTCTTTAAGCACTTCAGTTGTCTAACAACCACAAAAAGAAGAAACCCCTAATGGCTTCAGAAATTTCATCAATCTAGCAAATCAAATTCATAAAATTATCTTAAACATTAAAAAACGTAGTAAAATTGGATAAACTTTCCAGCTAAACTTCTAAGTCTAAATATGAAATTTCTCAACGATACATTAACTTCTGACCACAAGCTTCCCCGTTAGATCTTCCGATAGGCCAAATCCTGAGCTACAAAATCAGCACCTACTAAGCACCCAAGGGTGTTCTTAAACCTACACTAAGAGGAGCGGGGCTGTTTGATTTACTTTATCGCGTTTCTCTGATAAATCTAAAGTTGAGGCCAGGGATTTAGCTCAGTGGTTAGAGTGCTCACCTAGCAAGCACTAAAGCCCCAGGTTCAATCCAAAACTAAAGTTGAGATTTTGGGCCCCAGAAGCAGGGCTGTCCAGTGTGGACACATCATCGCAGCCCAGCTGGTCTCCCCCAGCTGGCTGAGGGCTCCGAGAGTAGACAGCTGGGAGATTTCTGTGTCATCTGAACGATCCAGGAGGGACCCTCACCAAGAGTCCGCAGGTGACCAGGTCAGATACGGTATAACTGCCCGCCCACTTTTGCACAACCTCACCACGCATTGGTTCCACTCTGCCCTCCCTGTGTGGCTCACACAGGAGTCCATGATCCTGCTGGCCTCTCTGCCCCTCGCCACTTTTCACTCGGACCTCAGGCCACTCTGAGCAGCCAACACAAAACAGCCCATCTCCAGGCTCCCCAACCTGCTCTTCACCACCTCTGCACCCTGGACAGAGCTATTTAAAACACCGCTTTCAGTTTCCTGCTTAAATTAACATTAGCACAGTAAGCACTCTGCTGTGGTCTCTCCCAACCCTCCAGAGAGTGCCATTCTAAAGGGGTGACTTCTGCTCTGGAAAATGACACCAGTCCCCCCCCTTTAAGACCCCTCCAGACTAACCCACCAAGATGTCCTTGGAGAAAATGAGAGACCTCCACCTGGAGGGAAAATACCTGCAGCCAGAAACCAAGGAAGTGAGCGGCGTCCTCATGACCAAGTTGATAAGCGACAACTGGGACAGAATCTGGAACTTCCAGGCGAAGCCAGACGACCTCCTCATTGCGACCTACGCGAAGGCAGGTGGGTGTGGGGCCGGCAGAAGAGATGCAAGGCAGGCGGGCGCAGGGCCGGCAGGAGGGATGCAAGACAGGTGGGTGCGGGGCCGGCAGGAGGGATGCAAGGCAGGTGGGTGTGGGGCCGGCAGGAGAGATGCAAGGCAGGTGGGTGCGGGGCCGGGCAGGAGGGATGCAAGGCAGGTGGGCGCGGGGCTGGCCTCTAATTTAGCAAATGCAGGTTCCACAAGGGCTGGTCCCAGAAAGAACAGCCACATCTGCTGGGCGGGCTCCAGGCCTGCACCCAGGACCCTCCCTTTGTATGGAGTCCCTGGGGGAGACCACAAGCGTGGGGATCCCGGAGCCCCAGAGGGCTGGTGAGAGAGAAGGCATGTGGGTGCTGGCCTGAGACACAGCGGCGGGGTCCCACAGTGGGCCCTGGTCCCTCTGCTGACCCGAGCCCGTAGCCCAGGTGACAGTGCTGGAAGGGCTCCAGACCCACCAGAGCAAGTGGGCTGGGCCCAAAAAGGAGGGGCCATTCAGCAGAGCCTCAAGGAGTTTGCCAGACAGGAGGTCAGGAAAGGGACAAGGCGCTGAGGCTTGTACGAGGTGCAGGAATGCGACCCTGATCTGTGACAGTGACACCCCAACCCCACACAGCGGCTTGGTGAGGGAAGAACTCTGACTGCGCCCCAGCTTGGTGACGTCTGATGGAGCAGGGAGCCAGGTCCGCCCAGGGTTCCAGGGCGTCCCTCGAGCCCCCGTCCTGGCCCCAGCCTCTCCCCATCTGCTCTGCACACACACTCCTCTTCGGGCCTGACCCAATCCCCTCTGCTGCCCACACAGCAGGTTCACTTCCCCGGCCTTGGATGTGACGACACGTGAGGGCCGCAGCTTCTCCCACCTCCCCAAAGAGGCGCACATCCCGTTTCCACCGCACTTGTCCTGACCGAGCCTCCCTGAGCTGGGTGGCACCCAGCACCTTGCATGTCATGCAGCCCGCACCTGCTTCCCTTTCACCCCGGTTGCTCTTCCTGGCCTTATTTTGGGTTTTCTGTTCCTTGCAGCCAAACTGAGTTATGACACAAACCTGGGCACAAATGGCACGTGGCTGACATGGTCTCTGGACCAGGCAGAGGGTGCTGACTCCCCACCCAGTGTCCATCTGCCACTCTTGGCGTCTCTGTGGCTCGCTGCCCGTGATGCTGACTCATCTAGAGACACGCAGCCAAGAGGCTCTGATGCACCATCGTCAGTGACTCTGGCTCTTTCTAACTTTCAGCGTCCCCACCTTCAGGTGGCTTTTGATTTTACGGTCCAATGTGACGGCTGCAGCTCCAGCCATCACAGCATATTCCAGATAGCAGAAAGGAAGTAGAAATGGAAGAATAGAGTCGCTTCACCTTCCTTTAAAGACAATGCCCCAGAAATTAGTGACCTGGCCCATTCAGCTTCGAGAAAGACTGAATGATGTAGCCCTTGCCACAAGCAGCTACATGCCCACCTGACATTTGAGAATCTCTTCATCTGAGAGAGGAGAATAGGTGGACAAGAAGCCGTCCCTGCCAGTCTCCTCCAGGAAAGCTGGGCACGGTGGCACACTTGGGAGGCTGAGGCAGCAGGATCACCATGAGTTCAAGCCCAGCCTGGACTACAAAGGGAGATCCTGTCTCAGAAAAAACTACATAAGAAGGAGCGTGGGCTTGTCAGAGTGGCGTGTGGCTGACTGGCCCCGTGGTCACTCAAGACACGTCTTCGAGGTGCCAGCCTGGGCGTGAGGAGCGCGGAGGTGTCTCCAGGCAGCACGTGCTGTCAGCAGAGGGGATAGCAAGCACAGGCACCCGCCCGCCCCGGGTGGTGCACAGAGGAGGGCAGCGGCGGGCTGCCTGCCAGCCTGCAAGTGCGAATTGGGTAACCGAGGACCAGGCAAGCCGTGCCACTGACCCTTCTAGGCACGACCTGGATGCAGGAGATCGTAGACATGATCCAGAACGACGGGGACGTGCTCAGGTGCCAGCGTGCCAACACCTTCGACCGGCACCCCTTCATCGAGTGGACGCTGCCCCCGCCCCTCAACTCAGGTGAGTGGCCACCGTGCCGACCACTGTCGCCAGAGAGGAAAACCTTGGCCCTGTCAGCCTGCTAGAGGTGTCTCCAAGTGGGCATGGGGAGGAGGGGAAGGCAGCCCAGGTCCTCATGAGCAGGTGAAAGACGCCCAAGTGTCTTTCCTGAAATACTGGATGTGGGGGCACAGGACAGACACCCTCCTGATTCCAGGTGCTTGGGTGTGGCCCACACGCACCACTCAGGGGATTGGCGCCTCCCTCTGGGCCTCAGGGTACCCCAGAGCCCTGGGGTGAAGACTAGCTTCCCAGGTGCTGTCGGGATGGAGCGGAGCCTGTAGGAGGGCCCAGTGCCACAGGGGGGCGCCCCCAACAAGGGGCTGTGGTCCCCAGCCTTCTCCACACTCTGTCACTCCCAGCCCAGACCCAATGGCTGTGTCCGCCTCACATTCCTGCCTCAGTATGCGCTCACCACAGGCCAAGAAGTCACGGGGTTGCCCAGTCCCAGGCCCGAACCTCAACCCCAGCCAGAACAAACCTCGTCTTTCCATAACTGGGTAAACTTAGGCATTTGCTGAGTGTGGAAAGCTGGCTGACCACGCAGCCAGTGGCCAAAGCCACATTCCTGGGTCTGCACAAAAGGCAATGCACACATTCCTGTCTGCGGAAGCAGAAAGCTGGCTGTGCAGAAACGGAGTGCAGCAGAGGTCACTGGAGGCCCGGAGGCTGGGCTGGCAGAGGCCAGGTGGCAAGAACCAAAGTGCGGAGAGACAGGGGAGTCCTGGTGTTCCCGAGCACAGCAGGAGCCCTCTCACAACGGCTTCATTGTGTGTTTTACAGCCAGCCAGGAGAAAGGAGTTCAAAGATTCCCAGCACAGAGGGACAGTGAGTGATTAGGGTTTAAGGATGCAGAAGCTCTGAGTACCTCAATTCCATGATCACACATCAAACACACGTCCTGACTCATCGCTCTGTACCCATGAGTGTGTACAATTAATGGTGCCAACTAAAAACAAATATTTTTCAAATTTAAAAAGCCACATTCCTGTGCATTCTGCTACCAGCTCATGGAGAGTTTGTTTTTCCCAACATATTTTACCTATAAGCTATCAGAGTATCAGTATTATAAAAATGAAATTAATGAAGTAAATAGCCACTGATCACAGCTCCTGCAGATCCCATAGTAACCCTGTAGTGCAAAAGCAAAGACCTCAGAATCCAGCAATCCCACAGTGCTGCTCCGAATCGTCTGAGTGACCACAATCAACCAAGCCTCTCAAAACCTGCTATTCTTTCATTTGTAAAACGGTGCCTAACATGTATCAAAAAACCTACTATTGACTGAGTTGATTATTCTAGCAACATTTATTGAAAAGTTTACCTTTTTTCATATTGAATTGCCTTGGCACTTTTGCCAAAAATCAATTAACAATATATGTGTCTGTGTATTTCTGGATTTTCTATTATGTTTCTTTTGTTATGTATCTATCTTTATGCCAATACTGCAAGTAATGCTAGTTTCAGCTGCTTGTTTGTTTGTCTGTTTGTTTGGTTTTTTTGGTTTGGTTTGGTTTTGGTTTTCTGAGACAGGGTTTTGCTATGTAGTTCAGGCTGGTCTCAAACTCGTGGTAATTCCCCTGCCTCAGCCTCCTGAGTCCTGGGATAATTGCTTTTGTTTTATACTAAGTTTTCAAATTCAGTTGTAAAGTCCATCCAAGTTTATCTTCTTTTTCGATAGTGACTTAGCTATTCTAGAACCTTTGTATTTTCATATAAATTCTAGAAACGATATCCTGTTATTAGTGTGTTAGTGTGTTCCTATTTTTTTCTTTTTTTTTTTTGCGTCTGCTGTGATTTCTGGTTCCCATAAGTGGTCACTTGATATTTAGCATATAAACACTCATGATTATCATGTTTCATTGATCAAATGGTGTCTTTAGCCTTATAAAGGTCCCTCTTTGTCTCATAGGATGCTTTGGGGTTTAGCTCACAATGCCCATTTCCTTAGCATTTCCGTTTGCAGGTCGTAGCCACCCACTCTTTCACTTTTACCTGCATTGAGCCGTGTGCTGTCGAAGGCCTCATGTAGGCTGCACAGACTGAAAACTCGCAACAGACGGCTTGAGTCCCTCACATGTGTTGCTGTGACTGACGTCTCTGTTGTTGGCATCCGCGTCTCTGAGGAGAGGTGCGTGCTGACTGCCCAGCCTTCCTCCCAGGTCTGGATCTGGCCAATGAGATGCCTTCCCCCAGGACGCTGAAAACGCACCTGCCTGTGCAGCTGCTGCCGCCCTCTTTCTGGAAAGAAAACTGCAAGGTAAGGTGGGCCGCGGTAGTCCAAGCCCTGCATCCACCAACATGGCCAGGAATTGTCCCCGCCTAGGTAGCCTGGAGCAAGGACACACAAGGGAAGCAGGCAGTGGACCCCAGGGCACAAGGCCGTGTTACCCTCAGGCCGACAGACCCATCAGGGTCCACTTGCCCTTCAGAATATGAGCTCGGATACATATTGGGAAGTTTGGGGCGAGTCATTGTGAATGTCTGCCAACAACACCACCTTCAAAATGAGTTTTGGATGAAACAAAGCAAGCGTGATGGCCAAGATTAACCTGACCAGCTGGGAAGCCACCAGGGACTAGAAAAGCACACTTCTGGGTGTGTCCAGTGAGTCTTGGAGCTGTAACCTGGGAGGTCCCTGCCCCCGGGGGTGGTGCCTGCCCCTTCCTCTCTGTGCTCTTCCCTGCTCTGCTTTCTGGCTGCTGAGAAGTGAGTAGCTCTGTTCCACCATGTCCTTTCTGCCATGATGTCCCTGCTTGGAACCAACCAACCATGGATGGAACCTCCTGAAACCGTGATTCAAATAAACCTCTGCTCTTTTAAATTATGGGTATTGGGTAATCTGCCCCATCAAAGGGAAAGATGACTGTTCAGCAGGTGTTACCTGAGCAAGGTTGGTGTCTTAGTTTGGGTCCCTAAGAAGCAGGGCCAGAAGGAGGTGGCTGTGAAAGAGATCCACTTGGGGGACAGGTGAGGGGAAGAGGGGCAAGACAAAGGGAGCTAGAGACCAGGGAAGGAAGGAGGGCAGGAGATGCAGCGACATGTGGCCTTGAGCAAAGTTCCCCCAAGCTGCTGCGAGTCCCCCATCGCAGAGCCACTGCCTGCCCCACTGTCCCTGTGGCACTCGCTCCTGAGACACTTTGGAGATGTGGCCACACAAGGAGCAGGGCAGTGGGCTCAGAGGACTGCCCCGAGGCCACCATCAGTGCCGCTCCCCACAGACGAGACCCCAAAGTTCACTCTCGGTGTCCAGAGCCTGGACCAGACTTTCCCTGCAGGAGGAAACTTGGTCCGCACTTACAGGGCATGCATCCAAGAAGCAAGCGCCCAGGCCTGTGGTCCCTCTACTTCCTCCTGGTCTAGAAAATACATCTTATTCTGGTACTTCCTAATTCAGATTCTATAAAAGCAGGGTCCATCGAGTGTACTACCACTGTCTTTTGATACCTGCTTCACTAGCAAGTCTTGAATCAATGAACTAAATATCGACTTTAAAATTTGCAATAAGCCAGGTAAGGTAACACAGGCCTGTAATCCCAGCACTCCGGGAGACTGAGGTAGAAGGATCACAAGTTCGAGCCCAGCCTGAACAACTTAGCAGCTTAGTGAGACCTTGTCTCAAAGAATAAGAGTGGTAAAAAGGCTGTAGCTCAGTGAGAAGGCCCTGGGTTCAATCTCCAGTCCCGAAAAAAAAAAAAAAAAATGCCATAAGAAGTGCAGCCCTGCTGTCAGCAGGATCGGCCTATCTTCCTTCTCTTCGGGACCCACTGCTCGGGAAACCCACTCGCCCGGAAGCTGTGCGAGAGGAGGCTGACCTTAACACTCGAGTCCTCAGCTGGGAGCTCCTCTCGCCACGCAGACTGCCGCTGCACGGCTCCCTCATCCCAGCACTGCCCAATCCTGACGCCCATGTCAGCCTGGCGTTGGAACCTTCTTGGTCTGTTCCCGCCGCTCACGCTGTTCCCGCTGCTCAAGAACCAATATTGTTTCCAAACCTTGGTGTCAGAAGACACATGGACCCTTGCTTGGTCATCCTCCTGAAACCTCTTGTAAAATCAGGTCTTCTAAAGAATGTAAACTCTCAATGCAGCACCTCCCTTTATCCACCTGGGTTTGTGGAGTTTCTGAGCAGGAAGGGTGCAGGACAGCTGAGCCCAACTTTTCCACGTTTTGATGGCACAATGAGCTGAACTGTGGTGCCAAAATGTGTCCACATCCTGATCAGCAGAGCCCCAGATGTTAACTTCCAGCCACGGCCCTTACACGTGCAACATTGAGGGTCTTGCGACGGGGTGATTATCCTGGGCACCTGGGCCCTCATCCCACCCCAAGGGTTGGCCATAGAGGGAACGAGGCAAAGGAGGAAGCAGGAGACGTCACCAATGAGGCAAGGAGTGCGGGTGAGTCTAGGAACGGCTCGAGAGCTGAGGGCTGCAGGTTCCTTCAGAGGCCAAAAGTGACATGGAAATGGAGCGTCTCCTCGAGCCACCACAAGAACCCAGCCTGGGAAGCCTGGACCCCAGAAATGTAAGAGGACAAATCTATGCTGTGTTAAGTCATGATCCTCATGGCCGTAGTTGGAGACTAATACAGGTCAACAGACTCTAGGAAAATGAACCTGATATTGGACCCCACTTCACAATACATTTGAGAATGTGCCTGGTCTGTCCCAAGGTGTCCCGTTTGCAGGGGCTGCCTGCTACCTCGGCTCCTCCCAGCCCATAACGTGGGCAGACGCCTCACTTAGCAGAAGCCAGGCCTTCATTTCACAGGCTGGAAAACACCCTGCCCCGTGGTCTGAATGCAGTATCCCCCAGTCACACTCTGACATCCTAATGGCACAGGAGGTGCAGTCTTGGGGAGGTGACCAGGTCCTGAGTTGGGGCCCTCATGAATGGAATCAGGAAACTCACCAATATACACATCCATCCACAAGGCAGCAGCCCTCACCAGAGGAGGTCCAGCAAAGACAGCCTCCCCAAACCTGCCGACCACCAGGTCTTGTACTCCCCAGCCTCCAAACTGACTGCAAGAAGCAGATTTCTGTTGCTTTTAAGGCCCCCATGTATGGTATTTTGTTGAGCAGCCATGGTGGACTAAGACACCATGGTGGCCAGGTTCAGTTCAGGTGAGAGCTGGATTTATCATGCAAACCCGGAGAGAAAATAACAACAGTGCTGAGACCATATTTATAAATCAGGTTTCCAGGAGGCTGCAAGGCATGGCCTCCAGGTGGAAAGCACCCACACAATCAGTCACACGGGCAGAGGGGTCCAGGTCCTACAGAAGACTTCGAGGGCAGGCGCCCCTGCCCTGAACAAAGACATCTCCGTCTTGTTTTCTCTCTTTGCTGGGTGACTCCAGATTATCTATGTGGCTAGAAACGCCAAGGACTGCCTGGTGTCCTACTACCACTTCTCCAGGATGAACAAGATGGTGCCTGACCCTGGGACATGGGAGGAGTACATTGAGGCGTTCAAGGCCGGAAAAGGCAAGTGAAAGAAAACTGGGCTCTTGTTTCTCATCATCTCTTCACATCAGGCCTGAAGGTGTCCATTGGATGACTGGGTCCAATGAGGTCCCACGGGTCCTGTGGATGATACCCTCACCTCAGGTCATCTGGAAAGGCTCCGTGGACAGAGCATAGGGGAACCAGCAAGGACTGGTAGAGGTTTGGGGGGAAGCTCAGACCCCCAGAGACGGGAGAGGGCCCCTTGACCTCAACCAGAGCTGAGACCTTCGGTAGGAGACCCATCCACCACAGGAAGCCCCCGGAGAGGGAGCCCAGGGGGTGGTACAGTGTCCCTGTACTCCTCCTGCCCCCCTGAGCCACCAAGTCCAGCCGCACGTGGGGGCAGGGCAGCCCGGTGACAGTCTGCGGGTCAGCTGGCAGCCATGGGCAGGGTGGGCAAGCATGGGGACAGGATTGGCGCCAGGAGCACCTCTCCCTCCCATCACCACCAAAGCAAAGCCGCCACAGACGTGGCCATTACAGGTTTCCAAATCACCCTGCTAGGAAACAATAGCTACTACACGGCATTGATCTCTGCACTGTGTGGTGTGGGAGGAAGATAAAGATTCCCGCCCCATGGCCATGAGACAACAGTGCCTCATGGAAAAGCAGAGTCAGGAAGGGGTACGGCACAAGGAATTCAGAATCTTTGTATTAGCTTCCTAAATACTTTTTTTTAAGCGCGAGTTCTTGAGCAAGAATTCTGCTCTGATCTTTGTCTTTACTAACTGTCCTGTCTATCTCCCTGTTTGAGCCAGTCTTGCTTATGTGACAGGTTTTGAACTGGCCCCGATGCCTGTCTCTCTCCCCTCAGTGCTGTGGGGCTCCTGGTACGACCACGTGAAGGGGTGGTGGGATGCGAAAGACCAGCACCGTGTCCTCTACCTCTTCTACGAGGACCTGAAGGAGGTGAGGCTGCTTGGCCCCCGTCCCGGGACGTAATGATCCCAGCGAGGTCCCTGGGGCTTGGGCCGGTCCTCAGCAGAAACCGCAAGGCACACTCTCCCTCCGCTGGCTCTTTCCAGCTCAAGTGTGTCCCCAGGAGCTCTCACCACATCCCCAGCCTTCTGCACTTCCCAGAGGACCTTCTTCCTCAGGAAAAGCACAGCCTACATCGTCAGCCCAGCATGTCAGACCCCAACACTTACAAGCCTTGGCGTCATGGCGCTCTCAGGAGATTATTGCACAGAGTTATGCCATCATATTTGTACAGTTGTGTTCACGAGATTAATGAACTCCTGTCACTAACAAAGCATTAGCCCAGTAGCAGGTGCAGTCCTGATCTTCCACTGCTGCAGCATCAAGGCAGCTCTGTGGCTTGCACTAGGGCCTCTTGAGAAATATGTGCTGGCTAGGTTTGAATTATCCCTTAGCGCATCCTCCCCAAGAGAACATTCTCTGCTGGGAGGCCCGAAGTGATTTGTTTTGTGTCACCGTTCCACATGCAGGACCCGAAGAGAGAAATCCGGAAGATCCTGAAGTTCCTGGAGAAAGACATGGCAGAGGAAGTTCTGAATAAGATCATCTATCACACTTCCTTCGACGTCATGAAGCGCAACCCCATGGCCAACTACACCACGCTCCCCACCAGCATCATGGACCACGCCATCTCCCCGTTCATGAGGAAAGGTAAGGCGCTCACAACCCAGCGCCGAGCACAACCCTGGAGCCCGGTGGCCACTGAGATGCCCCCGGTGCTGTCGGCAGCTTTGCAGAGGCAGCTTCCTGTTTCCTCCCACCCGCCCCTGCCCCTCCTGCCCCACCCTCCTGTCCCCAGTGGTCCTCGGGGTGCACACTCACTCCTCCTCGTGCTCCTGAAGCAACCACTGACTCCTGTCTTGCTCCAGGGGTGCCCGGGGACTGGAAGAACCACTTTACTGTGGCCCAGAGTGAAGAATTCGACAAGGACTATCGGAAGAAGATGGCAGGGAGCACCCTGACCTTCCGGACGGAGATCTGAGGGCTGCTGCGGCTGGGCAGGTCTGCCTCGGACTTCTTAGCCGACTTCACTTGCTTGAGCCTCCTGTTCAGCACTTAGGACAGACCCCTTCCTCCATCCTGTGCCATCCGCCCCCAGGTCCTGTAAGCAGCCCCAAGGAGACTTCTCGAATGAGTTAGAGACCAATCCTGTAGAGCCCATGCCGGGATCATGCCCGCCTGACTTGGACAAAATAAACGCAGATTGACTCCACTGCTCACCCACAATTGTCTGGTGTCTCCAAGGCAAAACTCACAAAGAGAGAGAAATGAATAATTTCCACCCAGGAGCCAGGGTTACAAGGACAGCACAGCAAGAGCAGGAACGTGGGGCGGGTGCGATTCCACCCTGAATGCTCTGGGGCCCGCTGTGCACGGGCACAGCCGCAGGTCCGAGGGCCATACCTGGCCAGGCCCTTCCAGGTCTTCAGTCCGCAACAGGAGTGGCGGGGTCCAAAGCCCCTCTGTCGGGAACACGTCACAGTTTCAGGATGGGCCTGGAACAATCTGCTGTGCTGGCATCTCAGCTCCTGCATCCTCCCCGAGAAGACTCACAGCACAGTCCACCTCGGCGGCAGAAAGTAGGAGTTTTCAGCAGGTGGGTTGCTGAAGGCTAGCGCAGCGCAGGAGGCTGACCCTTATCATCAGGATGGGACAGTGGGACAGGACAAGGTGGCAGAACCAGAGGAGAGGAGGCAGCTGCTAGTAATGAAGTGTACCCATGAGAGAGGGGGACAGCAGCGCCCAAAAAGAGGCACCAAGGGACAGACGCCCAGAGAGGTACACCCAGGGACGGACAACCAGAGAGGGACGGCCGGGGAGGGACGCCC
>PVJO010004516.1:46891-109256 GCA_004026905.1 Hystrix cristata | reverse complement strand
AGCAAGGCTGTGGAAATTTGCATTCTTTATACAGTGTAAATTGTCATCACCAAAACCTTCGGAGGAGGGTGTGTTTTTTTGCTACATATCTCTGAAATATATTCCCAACGCACACTCTTTAGCGTTCGTGAATGTCACGGGTTTTGGCATGGGGTTGCTGAAATCGTAAGCACTCCTATTCGCGGAAGTGCTAAGAGATCTTACGCTAGAATGCAGGTCCACTGCTGGATTAAAGGGCTGGTTTAGAGAAATGTCTGCAGAATGCGTGCAAAGTTATCTGCTAAATGAAGCAACAGTAAGTGCGGCAGCTGCGTCATTGAATTATGTGGCATCGCTGTAGCAAGCCTCGCATCCCGCCTAAAGAAAAGACCGGCGATGGTGGCTCCCGGTTAAGTCGGACGTCTCCGTCATAAGGGAACCGCTGTAGCTCACCTTCGCACCTGAGGCTGCCCGTGAGGTGCAGGGAGACCGTGCTGGTTCCGTTTCTGCTAACACGGCTTCTGCAGGTCTCCAGCCTGCTCCCGAGGAGGAGTCTGAGCCCTGGGAAAACCTGGCTGTCTGGGTCCCCTATCTCGCGGACACGGGCTAGTGGTGGGGGTGGGGTGGGAATAAAACAATTATTTTTCACGGGCTCTAATGCTACAGGAAACCGTCTGTTTCAGCTGGTCACGTTTCTCTTGTTTACTGGCTGCGGATGCCTCTGTTGCGTAGTTCTTTTGTTTTCTCCGGGTGTAATCTCTGTTGCACATGGAGTTGGGACAATGTGGATGACCCTGTCTGTCTTCCATGCACAGAGTTCTCAGTCAAGATATTGTTGTCTCTCTCTGGGCCCAAGTCCCATTTTAGTGCAGGGGAGAAAAAAAAGAAAAGAAACAATAGAGATAAATTTAGACACTGATGGGAAAAGAAAACTGCTCACTGTCCACCCAGCCTTTGAAGCTACGCCCACTGGGGTACTTCCTGTGGCCTTCTGAGGGATTCCCAGCCACCACACTGAGTGTAAGCCAAGACGGCCGGCGGGTGAGTAACACAAAGCTCACCCTTTCCCTGGTAAGTTCACGTCCCAGGCTTCCCTTCTCTTAAAAAAAAAGCAAAAACAAAACAAAACAAAACTTCACGTATTCTAAACAGAAGCAAAATCAATCTCTCTGTTAAGATCTACTCAGGATCCTTATCAACTTGTATTTTCCCAGAGTTTGGTGGTCAGCATCAAACCTCACAATGAGCCTCTTGGGTCTTTCAGCAGTCACTTGGCTGTGTCCTCTGTTGTCACCTGGGGCCTTTACCAGCCTCCCTCTGCCCTTAGTTCCCATTCTGATCCAGCACTTTCGTCTCCTATATTTGTGTGCTCTCTGCTCCCTTTAACTCCACACACTGTAAATTGACCTGGTGATGTGAAGAGACATTTATCAGCATGCAAGATGGATGACTGGTTTTGGAAGTATCTGAACTGTGTGCTCTTTATGTGGGGATATATGTGTCTGCTGCCTTGGCCTAGATAATAAGTGCAACAAGCAATAACAGGGCAATCTCTTCTCGGGCTGTCTTGTTAATGAGCTGTGAAACTAGATGCAGCCACAAATGCATACTGCGGCGCCGCATGGGAAAAGCGTCTGTTCTGGAATCATCTACTACATCCCCAGGAGGCCTCCTTCTGGTTGGTCATTGCTGAGTGTCTTCTAGGTTTTAATGTCTTTAATGGTTATACTGGGAATTATAACGTACAGGCGCATAGCATCAGTATTAGCACGAATATCACATGTCAATTTTTCAAGCAGACTTAAGATCTTACAGAGCAGCTCTACCCAGTTGATCATGCTTTTCTGTTTGGACGTGTATGTGTACCCATTTACCTGATTTTGCCTAATGTAAATGGATGCAACTTTTTAGCAGTTTCCTGGGCCTGCAGGCTTCCCCTGAGCTTTCTAGCTTGGATGCCTACTGGGAAAGTTTCTCCCTGTATTTTCCTCCTTTAGTCTCCACTTCTTAAATGTAGAAGGACAACGTGGTAGGACGGAAAGGAGACAAGCAGATCCCTACCCAAGGTGCACAGATGATTGAGGAAATTGTGAAACCAGGGTGGAGAAGAAATCCCATGTTCACTTGCTTCTTCTTAATCCTTAAGAAAAATATAGCTGACTCCTTGTAAAAAGACACAGTTACCATGTCTAATTTGGTTTAAGATAGAAGAAAGGAGAGGCACAGGAAGCGTGCACACACACGGGCGTTTGCACGGGTCTTCTTTCATTTCCCTTGTGTACCAACAACTTCCTGGTTTCTGAGCAAACACGGACCCGCCGAAGCCTGGACATCTTTGAGGACAGGACCGAGCGCTCTTCACGTGTATTCAAACCTCCGAACAATGAATCCTGGAATTGTCAACCTCTGAGTTTCTCCAGAGCTCTCTCCTTTGATTCTTCGTGCTCTGCTGATTTGGTTTGATGTCATCCCACCAGGATGACTCGGAGCTCTCTGGCCAGTGACGCCTGCTGTCTGAAGAGCCCAGCTGACCTGCACCTCTCCCCGCCGACACCCCTGCTCATTCCCACTCTTGGGGCTGACTCTTTCCTCCTTCCCTTCGCCCGGCTGTTTTTATCTCCCTGGATGAATCGCCAAACCTATTTTTCTCTCCCTGGATTTTCATCAACCCTTTTAGTTATAACTGTGTTTGCTGCCAGATGTTTGCTGGTTGGAAGGGAAGATGTTGTATTAGTTGGGTTAGGAGAAGCTATGCAGACAGGTTCAGATGCATGAAGAACTTATACTGTATTTCATTTTATTCCCAAATGCAGTAGTTGAAGGCATAATAAAGGTAATAGTGAAGGTTTATTGAGCTTTGTATTGTGTGTCTCTTTTATATGCTATGCCTTCCTGTTTATTTAGTGCAGTCAGCACACAGTCAGTCCAATGGCCCTCTTCTTCATGGTATGAGGGGCACAATCTGGGGAGAAGCTTGTCTTTCTGACGTCTCTCCTTAATCATGTGGCCCCACAGTCCCCAGGAAAGGCGGAGCGTGGAGGAGTGGAGGGGAGAGTTTAGAACAGGGACTCTCAGCCATGTGTACCGGCGACCTCCAGGGATGGACACCTTCTTGCTGTCAGGCTGTTCTGTGTGTCACGAGACACTCAGCGGCTCCCTGGCCTCGACCCACAAGGTGTCAGTAGAATTCACACCCCTGCCGGGGTGGTAATCGAAGCTGCCTTCACAAGGCGGTGCACACCTGTAATCCCAGCACTGTGGGAGGCTGAGGCAGGAGAATCACAAGTTCAAGCCCAGACCGGGAAACTTGGCAACTTAGCAAGACCTTGCCTCTAAATAAAAAATTTAAACCTACAGGAGATGAATGTAGCTCAGTTGAAAGGCTGTGGGGTCAATCCCCAGTACCAAAAAAAGAAAAAAAGAAAGCACTTTCTCCAGATATTGTAAAATGTCCCCAGACAAGAGGATCTGCCCCCAATTTGTCCCCCTGCTCCTCGAGTCCTGGAGCTGAGTGTCGGTGTGTCCTGGACCCACTTCTTGAAAACTTTACACACTTTGTTTCCTGAAAACTTTACACACTTTGTTTCCTGAAATCATTCTGCTCACAAGGGCAAAGGCCCTCCATGGGAGCTCTTCCCGATCACCTTGTCTCAGATAATGCGCCGCCCTCCACTGTCCGGCTGTCCCGCTGCCCCTTGAACTGTGTGTTCAGTTCGCAGCATTTCTCCCGGCCACGGCTCTTCCTACAGGCCGTGTGGTCTGGCTGTTGCTGGCCTCACCACCTTGACTTTGACTCCGGGGGGCTGAGTCCTTAACTTGCTCTCTAGTGCACCCTCCGCAGGCCCTACTGTCCGGGGTCTGGACCCGCCTGCTGGAGAGACACACAGACCCAAATGTGCCCGCAAATCCTTCAATTTCTATTTATTTATGATTACTTAGTACTGTAAGTTCTTCCCACCAAGGAAGATTTATCAAAAAAAAAGATAGGCTCTTGTTCAAGTTGAATAGGCCTTTGGTATTTAATCAGTCTTTTCCGTGGAAAAGAACACAGTGAGACCACTGTTGGCGCGATTCTTGTCAAGATGCTGTAGGATGCTCACAATTCAACCAATGTTTCCTTCTCTGAGGAAATTTCAGTATCATAGATATATATATATAAATGAATGTATTTTATATATGTGTGTATATAATACGTGTATATATGTTTGTGAATATATAATATACATATGTGTATATATAACACGAACATACTTTTTTCTTTCTGTTCTTATTGGCAGAAAGGAAGGGGACCAAGAGATGGATGAGGAGTAGAAGAAGAGAAAATGAAAAGAGCTGAGATGTGAAATGTCCGTGTACAGACACTCCTGCTGTCTGTAATCGTGTACTGCAAATGAGTACTGATAAAATTTGTTTTAAAAAGGGAAAGGCCCCTTGGAAACAAACGAGCGCAAGATGGGCCGGAACCTCGGTGTTGACTTGCACTGAGGTGCTGTGGTTTTGCCAACAGCCCGGTCCTGCTCGTGGCCTGGGGCGGAGCACCACGGCCTTGAAAGCAAGAAGAAATGTGGGATGGCTCGTGAGCTGCCTCTTTTTGGTGTCTGCAAACATTCGGCACCCACCCACCTCCGTTACTGGCCCTCTGGGGAGTGGCGCTCCGTGGAGAGAGGCAGCGTCTCCAGGCCAGACAAGCCAGTTCTGATGCGGCCTGCCGTCCTCTCACTCGTTTTTGAGGACGGCTAGTTGCTTGGTCTCAGTTTCCTCATCTGTGAAATGGAAATATGCAGTTGTACCTACCTCAGAGAGATGTTGGGTATGTGTCTAAGTCCTGGCACGGCTGGGCATCCAGAAAGTTCTCAGACCTCTGTTATGTTGTAAGTGCAGTTTAATTCGCCTTTGGTGTTAAGAAATCCCATAAATACTGCCTAGGAATATTCTCTGGTTCCTCTCTGCTCAATTCGGGCGTAGTTCAGGTAGGATATAGGAGAGAACAATGGGAAGTTCTTTTTTTTTAATTTGACATATTATTTATAACACTCATTTATGTAAGTATTATTTCCTGATCATAGAAAATTTGAGAAATTGAGAACAATATAGGGGAAAAATAAATGAGTTGTAAATCTTCAACATTTGTGTGTGTGTGTGTGTGTGTGTGTGTGTGGTTTCCGTTGGTACAGAGAAATATAGTTAAGGAATCCATATTTTGTTTTAAAAAATTAAAGTATGCATGTATTTTCTTAAGGACTAGAGATTGAACTGAAGGCCTTTGCAATAAGCTACATCTCCAGTCTCTTTTTTCTTTTCTTCTTTCTTTTTTGGGGGTGAGTGCTAGGGATTGAACTCAGGGCCTTGCAGTCTCTTTTAAAAAAAAAAAATCCTCTGATTTAAATTACATTATTTATTTTTTGAGAGAAGATCTCACTAAATTGCCCAGGCTGGGCTTGAACTCCCAGTCCTCTTGCCTCAGTAGCTGAGATGACAAGCAACCTGGCTAAACTCATTTCTTTTTTCCCCTTATTAACTGGCTAGTAGCTGTCTTAGTTACTTTTTTCATTGCTGAGACAAAATACCCGACACCCAAAGTTAAGGGAAGAAAGGTTATTTAGCTCACAGTTTGTAGAGGTTTCAGTGCACAGTCTACTGAGTCCAAGACAGGGTGGCAGGCAGACCGGCAGAAGGCAGCAAGGCAAGCAAGGGAGGCAAGCGAGGGGGTAGACAAGCCTCTCTCTGTCCCTTATGTCTTATCCAGGCTACCTGCCCTTAGGGTGGGTACCAGCCCACCCTTGATCCCAGCACCTTTAATCCTAGTATGACATCCTTGATCTCAGCAGAACTCTGCCAAACCGATCAGTGAACTAACTCAGTAATCACACACTCTGTAGATCCAGTCGCCTCTGAAAACACCCACCTATGACCACAGGAGGCTTTGGGGGGACATCTAAACCGTAACAGTCGTTATTTGATGGACACACGTATGCCGACACACAAACACACGCACACACGCACACCTCACAAGGGCACAAAACGAATTACTTCTGTCTCACCACCCTGGGACCACACATTTAGCATAGTGTTGTTTTTCCTTTTCAGGATTTTTCACACAGGAGTTTTGGGGTTTGTGCTAAAACCTAGTATTTGTGTAATGAAATGCTTTTATTTGCAAAAGATGTTATGAACACAAAATAGATAAAACTCTGAGATCCACCCTAAAATGACTCGTGTGGGGTCGGCATTTCGGAAACGGTAAGACCTCCATGGTGACAGGCCCCTCGTCCTCCGCCCAGTGCCGACTCTCGGTGCCACTTTCCGCATGTAACCTCACCAAACCCCAGTCTCCCTGATAGAGAAATAGGAATGATGATGAATTAGTTGTATAGACCACGTCTCTAAGGCAGGCGAAGCACCCGTCCCCGAGCTGGTCACCACACAACCCCGGCTTTTGCTTCCCGTCCTCCCCACCCAGAGCCATCAGATGTCACCAGCCCCAATCAGCAGAGAGCAGCCCGCATCCCCGGCCTCCTGCTTCCCGTGGCTTCAGTTTGGAGGGACACTGGAGGAGCGTTTCCAAGTGCACAGTTGAAACAGTGAGTCTGAGGGTCCCCAGGATGCACCCGACACTTGACGGAGGTCTGCAGCTCCGCGTGCGAAGGAGCGGGGAGCTCGCTCAGCTCGCACTTGCTGCAACAGGGAAGCCAGGACGCAGATCACAGTGAGGCTGCCGTCCGGAGCCACAGACGATGTTTCTCACCACTCAGGGTCGCCCAGCCCCGAGCTTGTCCTTCATTCAATGTCCACGTCTCGCATTTGAAAAATAAGATTTTTTTTTTGCTAAGAAAACTTTGGAAGCAACAGCTGTAAACAATATTATTGTTACAAAGAATTTAAAGAACTTGAAAGCATTTCTTATGAGTTCTGGTTAATAATCCTCAGAGGTGTTGCCCTCGGTGTTCTCAGATGACGTTCCAATGGGCTGTCTGCCGGGAGTTTTTGTAGACCCCCGTGGAGCCCCCTTTCTATTTTAATATCATTGGTCTGTGTTTGAGTGTGTTTCTTTCTTGAATGAGGATACCTGGTATTTTCCAACATTATGTCTGATTTGCTCTTGGTTTCCTCTCATTACCCACTTTGAAAAAGCTAACAGATACTTGGAGAGAAATATGAGACATACTTTCTGAAAAAGTTATATGGATGAAAGAAAACTTCACAATTTAATGCTAAGTGGAAAAAAGCACGACGGCATCCCAAGTAAAATCATCTCGATGTCTGATAGTCGTTGCTCCCGCGCACATGTGCAAGCTCTCGGGAAACGTGCTGTGGACGGGGAGGACTTCACGGAACTCCTGAGGGTTGGACTGTCACAGTCTTACATGTGGTTCCATAAATTATTCAATATTTTCTAAGTTTCCCATAACGAACATGAAGAATTTTTGGAGAACAATTTAATTTTAGAGAGATCTTTTCTAGTTCCCCAAAATGATTAAATCATTCCTACATTTCTTAGAAACTGTCTCTGTTTTATTCACGGAGCTACGCTTTTCATAGCACGAAAGTCTGTTTTCATATGCATTTTTAATTTCTTTGCTCGATTTGAAACAACTTGAGGTCAGGAATAGAATCTTCTGTTGTTGAATTACCTTGAAGAAATGCTCAGAAATACCATCCATGCCCCACGCCACTAAATCAGAATAACGATGATCTAATAAATATCTCTGCTAATAAATGCGTTAATAAATAGTTCTTCCCTCTTCCTGAAAAATGTACAGTATCAGCCCAAATTGATCTTTCACTATTACACATAAAAATTATAAAGTCTACTCTGTCCATACTCTTACGAGATTGTTAACGGTGACACTGACGGATAAAAGTTTTAAGAATGAGAAGCCTGATTTTCCACCAGGATCATCCCAAGATAAACAGTTCTGGTGTCTCTCATGCATTTGACTCACATGCTCTCACTTCTGTGCTATGAGATTGTTAACAAATAATCAAGCAAATTTTGATACACGCTTGTATGAGATAAAAAATTAAATGTCCAAAGCCTCGTTTGTTTCCAGATGCGTCTGGCCCTGAGGCTCCTTTCGGCGATCCTGCCCGCGGTCGGCCAACCTCTGCGGTGTTACTCCCATTGTCTGCAGTTGGCGTCTGTTAAAATGCAGGAGACGGGAAGTGTCAGCACGGACATCTGACGCCTGTGGCTCGGGACAGCTGTATCTGTGTGGACACCGGGTGCCTGGCCTCCCTCTCGCTGGGGGAGCAGCCTGTCTCACGAGGCCTGCAGTTACAGGGCGCTGTCCTTGGGGACTCACAAGTGGCCAGTGCTCCCCTTGGGCCCAAGAAAGGCAAGGCCTTCAGGGCGGTACCCCGTGACTGAGCCCCACGGCTTCCTCCTGTGTCCGGTAAGAGCGGAGTCACACGCGGACTGACCTCCCTGCGAAGGAGGGAGGCGAGCCAGCTGGCAGATGGGACCAGCTAGTAACATTAACAGTGCTCCTGCGATGAAACGGGAGCATGTGCGCAAACTGGAGCCTCACGTGAACTCCCAAGCCAGCATGGTCACGTGGTTGCATGAAGCCCAAAGCTTTCCGGAGAGCAACTAGCCAAGGTATGAACTGTGCGCGGGAGAGAGTAGGGTGAGTCTGAAGGAAAAAATTCAAGCTGAAGACAAGGACACTGCAAGGTGGTTTTAAACATCGAGTCACTGTGGGAAGGCACCAGGGGGAATAAAGAAGCATTTTTAATAAACTATAATATTTTATCACTGTAGCTTTGTAGTATAGTTTTAGGTCGGGTACTGTGATGCCCCCTGCCTTTCGCCTGTTGCTTAGGATTGTTTTTGCTATTCTTGGTCTCTTGTGGTTCCAGATGAAGTTCACGATTGTCCTTTCTAATTCTTTGAAGTATGTTGGTGGTATCTTAATTGGAATTGCATTAAATCTGTATAGTAATTTAGGAAGTATAGCTGGAGAGAGGGGGAGAAATGGGAAGGGAAAAGAGGGATAGAAAAAGGAAAGGGAATTCATGGAGAAATGTGAATGTACCTGCTGTAAATAGGGAAGGGAATAGAGGGGAGGGGTGGAGAAGAGGGGGAGAACCAAGATGCATCATGTACAGGTACAAAATAAATGTGATGAATGTAACCATTATATGTACATTGTACCAATACATGTTCTTGGTTAAAAAAAAAAAAAAACTATAATATTTTGAAATATACCAACAAATATCCAGTCAAGGGTCACATGAAAGGAGTCACTCTCCCTCATGCCGGACAAGGGAGCTCGTGAGTGGAGGTGGGAAAAGCACGAACCAGCCCACACAGCAGGGAGCCGCACCCTGGCTGCCTTTGTCTCCCTTTGTGGGGCTCTCCGGTCACATCCCATGTCTCGGCTCTAGCTAAGAACTCAGACATACTGCCTGGCAAACGATCGGGTCCTTTGCCGAGTCACTAGATCTCACTCTTGCTAAAGGAAGAACATTGTTCACTAAAATAGTTTGTCTTTTGATGCCAAAGGAAATCAAATTGTAATCAAGGGCTGAGAACGGACTGAAGTCATGAAGGCGGCCTTGCTTCAGGTTTGGCAACGTTACATGTTCCCAGGCTTATTAAATATAATTTATGTTTACAGACGGGAGAGGCTTTATTATGCTGGAAATTTGCTTTAAATAATGCCTAAGTGAACCGCGGCGGAATGGACAAGGCCTGAATCCACGGTGACTCCCAGGAATCTCAGAGACACAGAGACATGCACCCAGCAGAGTGAATTCAGATTTCGCTGAGACGCCCCGGTCAAGACGGACCGCGCCAAAGTGAGTGGTGAATCCCTGCTGTCACCTCTTCAAGCAGCTCTGGCGGAGTCGTGGTTTTTGCTCTGTTTGGTGGCGGCGTGGTAAGATTTGGCATGAGAAGGCGTGAACCTTGCTGATAGATCCATGACTTCTTGGGTTGCCCTAAGAAATCAATTAAAATTGAAATTGAACAACAGTGACCAAATGGCTGCGTTACGAAGCTGTTCTTTAAATGCTCAGTTTCATGAACTCTTATGCCGAGACTGAAGGGGTCAAGAATCGAGGCTCCGGTATTCAGTGATTGACCCAGAGTCTCACAGCTAGGAAGTCATGGAGACAAGGTGCAAGCATCTGGCTCCCTGAGCCCAAAGCCCTTCTCTTTCCGCTGTGCCATCGGGCTGTCAAAAATCAGAGAGCAGGCCAAGATGGCACCCCCCGCCAGGCTTTCCCCAGGGGCTGCTAGGCCCAGCAGGTCCCTTTTGCACTTAGGAAGCACAGCGGAGAACTTGGCCATTTGTTCAAGGCCTTCCAACAGCTTTCCTGGAGTTCTCCCGGGGACATGGACGTCAGGCGGCCTTGGTCACTGGCACAGCGTGATGCCCTTTCCCTCTGCCTGAGTCAGAAGCGAGGACAGTGGAAGCGGTGCCCTGAACAGCAGAACTGCACACGGCGGGCACTTGTCCGGCCCCGTGAGACAGCCCTCTGGGGTTGGAAGGAAGTTCTGGACATGGTGGAATTGAGAATAAGAGGAATTGTTTCTCGCCTCTGATACGAGGCTTGATCAGAAGCTACAGTGTGTGTTTAAATTAAAAATAATTACAGTAAAAGGCACGTTGCCATGAATCCCCCTCAAAATCCTCCCTCACTCTGAACACACTTATCCCGTCGTTCTTGTCACTTTCTGCAGTAGTCCTGAAACGCTTTCCTCTTTACAGGCTGTGATGAAAGATTGCGGGAAAGCTGTGGCCGAGTGTCACTGCGTGGAAAGACGACTCATAAAGATGTTCCGATGTGTCCTCACCCACCTTCGTCACCAGATCCAGCACCGTGTGACTTCCAGCTCTTCCCCAACGTCAAAGTGACCACGAAAGAGAAACGTTTCAAATGAATTCAGGACGTCAAGACAGCCAGGACAGCGCAACTGAAGATACTTAGGAAAGATCTCCAGAGCTGCTGCAGAGAGTGGCAAGAATGATGCGACAAGTGTGTTCCAAGGGAGGGGAGCATTTGGAGGGTTGTTCATGGCAATGTACTGTAATAATTTACTGTACTAATTTTGATTGTAATAAATTTAAAAATGTAAACATCCGCTGTATTTTCTGATCACATCTTCTGAAACGTGCTTGCCTGCTGGGTCTTGCCTCTTCCTGCTACTGGGAACTTGTTTTTTTAGTGTTGGGGATCGAACTCAGGGCCTTGTGCTTGCTTGGCAAGCATGCTAAACACTGAGCTAAATCCCCAGCCCATCAACGTTCTGTATGTAGGAGAAAGCATTTTCTAGGGCTTAGGGAATCAACTTGTGATATCTGAAATATGTAAAGTATTTATTTTTGTCTGAAAATACATATTCATTTTGGTCAAAATGGAAGATGGAGAAGTTTGTTTTCCTTCTTCTTTTTCCAATGGCACCTGGTTGTCTTCAACTTTATTTAAACAATTGTGGTACTCACTGATGTTTACTTCTGTCTTATGGGTGATTAAAAAGAGAGACAAAATTTTAATGAATAAAATGACCAGATTACATAGAAGGCACAGAGCATGAGCTTCAGCTTATCGGTTCCAGTTTTCAATTTTTCTTTTTAATTTAATTTCATTTAGCAGAAAGTCAAGAGCCACAACTAGGCACACAATTGCCAAGCTGAGGGAAAGACGATGGAAGAAGCTGGATGCTTTGAGGACTAACGGACCAGGTTGCTTCATTAAAACATCCTAATGTGGTTGATACGTGCCGCCCACTTAGTTGCTGGCACAGAGTCCTGAATGAGGGAAGCAGGCTGCTGTGAAACAAGGTCCTGCACGCAGACATCTGACTGCGAAGCTGTCCTGGGTCTTTCGCTCGGCAGCTCTGCAGCATTTTGGTAAACCAAGTCAACACACTTTCCTCCACGTAAAGGAGAGTATGATCGCACTGGAGGCTCAAAGGGAAAACTAAGGTCATCAGAAGTCTCATTCCAGCAAGACTTTTCTTTAAAAATGTGCACGTTGGATTCGTCCTTCTCCCTTGTGAAGGGCCCTTGGGGGATGGTTGGATTCGTCCCTCTCCCTTGCGAAGGGCCCTTGGCTGTCCGTTCCAGAGAAGTCATTTCTATGGCTCCATCCCACCTTCCGAAAACAGAGGGGGAGGCTCACATTTTTGGCAGAGAGAGATGACAAGGACATGCAAAATGGGGTAACTATTCCTAAGCAGAGCTCTGGCTATTTTAAAATGGATTGAAGTGCAGCGTGGTAAACAAACGGGCACCTGAGGAAGCCGGGGTTGGGGGTGGTGCTGGTCCAAGGCACAGTGTAGACCTGGAGCAACTCAGTTTCCTTCTGGGATGCACCTCCGGCCCCTCCTGCTGGGCAGATGTCGCACCAGCACATCTGGCCTTTGATCAAAGGACAGGCAGCGTCCTCCAGGGTGTGTCCTCCCCGTGCAGAGTGGACAGCGCCTGCAGAAGATGAGTAATTTTCCCCAGAGACAGAGCGGCCTTCTCTCCAAGTTTATGGGCAATGATGGCATTTTATGATAAGGAGAACAAAGCGTATCATGGCTAATGTCAGGGGTATTTTCCCTCTTGGCAAAACAACTTCTCCGCCTCTCTCCCCGGTTTGCCGCCCAGGAAAGGCAGTCCGGCATGGATTTCCCTAAAGCAAATCTTTGCTTAGATAAACTTTAATAATAGTGGAGCATACCTGAAGAAAACATTGTTTACAGAAGCTCTTTAATAGCTTTAATGTTGGGTGAAGGGGGAGCCAGACATTTGCTGGCTCTGTTACCACCGAATTTATTGAATCTATATTAGCCTTGTCACCCTGGGAAACATTTCCGAGTGTCAGCTGGCGCTATCTGCGCGGATAGCGAGCGGCAGGGGTGCTGCTGTGCATCACAAACGCAATGTGGCCTCAGGATCGCTGGGCTCACGGCACCCCCGACCATACCCTGCGGTTTGTAAGGTCCCCGTGCAAGCAGCGACCGCAGCATTTCCTTTGAACCCTGATCTAGTGCAAGAAACAATACAGTGCAAAGAAATAGATTTCCTCCCCTTTGGTGACTAGAGCGGTCCCCATTGTTTGCGCCTTCACCAGGCACTGAAAGCTGGGAAGTGTCTTGACAAAGGGCTTCTCTTCCTCTTTCTCGCTAGTTTTTGTCTCAGATAAATTCATACAGGGTTCTCCCTTTCGGCCGAGACAGTGGCTGAGATCGGGGTGCTTGCCGCTGAGTGTGCACCAGTTACGAGTGGCGAGTGCAGGTCAGGTGGGACTGTGGGGCTCCTAGAAACACCAGCTTGTGGTTTTCCAAGACACTGCCTCTACTTCAGCCTTGAGGGCTGATCGCAGAGACCAAAACCGGTGACCAAGGTGTGGCCCTTGTACACTACCAGCTCTTTAAGAACCGACAGCCTGGGGCTGGGAGCAGCTCAGTGTAGAGTGTGAGCCTAGCGTGCCCGAGGCTAGGGGTCTGACTCCCCAACACTGCACAAGTAAAAACGAAGAGACTGCAGTGAAGTCTGTTATCTAGCTTGCAAACCTCCCGCCCCTTCCTGGGCTGGACGGGTGGGAGGAGGAGGCTCCCCAGCCACTCCCCGGGGCTCAGCATGCTCCTGGGGGCGAGAGCACAGGGCGGTGATGTCACTCTTTGAGGGACACTTGCAGCCCAGCCCGTAGACAGACTCCGCACCACTAGCCCCGACTCTGATCAACCACAGACACGTATGCCGCCCACAGACCGTCCACCGACAAGCCCGAGCAGCACAGGAATTCATCCCCCAAACTGGGAGGTATTTATAATGAGCAGAGCACCGTGAAGGAGGCACGTATGCTCAGGCTGCGCTCCCATTCATCAGGGTGCCCTTGCCGCCTGCCCGCCTTGGTCAGAGAAAGGCTGTCGTCTTGCCACACTGCCCGGCTCTTTCCCTGGGCATTGTTTGCACACACCCAGCCCCGTCTCTGCCTTGTCAGCTCCTCTATATCCAGAACGCATTTAGCAAGAACCGATCGTCCATTCTCGTGTGCTCTTGTGAAGGCAGTTTGGCCTTGCGGCTGTCAGCATCTTTGTCTCTAAGATGAGGGAGAGTCTGTGTCACTGCTGGGCCTTCCTCTGTGGCGTCCCAGGTGGTGGGAAGGACCGTGTCCAAGCATCTGTTTGCAAGGCAGTACGCACTTATCTGTTCTACGTGTTGCTAAATGCTGCTTTTGGAAAATGAGTTTCACTGCCTCTACATCCCGCACCTGGACAGTATCGTGGATCCTGTTGTGGTTTAGCTGGAGCGTACCCTCCAAAGACCTTGTAGGCATGGAGGATTGAACCATGGGGCCATGAGCTGACCACTCAGGACATGGAGTCTAATCAGAAGAGGCAGCTGCTGGGTGCGTGGCCTGGAAGGGTTTTCCCCTTCCCAGCTCCTCCCTTCTCTCTCTGCTTCCTGTCTGCCATGATGTGAGCAGCCCTCCTCTGCCAGGCCCCTCCATGTGCTGCTTTTGTGTCTGCTTAAGTCTGCTGATTGAACTGAAACTACTACAACTGTAAGCCAAAATGAACACCTCTTCTTTCAAGTTTAGGGGTCAGGTACTGTGACTCAGTGATGAGAAAGGGACTGAGAAATCTAAGGTCTAGGAGTCGCGGGTTCGGTTTCATCTGAGGACTCTTTCCTTGACTTGGAGATGAACATGTCCACCCTGCCTCCTCACAGGTCAATGTCTGCTGTGTCTCTGCTCTGTACAAATTCCATCTTCCTCTAAGGACAGAAGTTATATTCGGTCACAGCCCACCGTAATGACCTTGTTTTAACTTAATCGCTTATTAAATTGTCATATCTCCAAATAGCGTCATATTTTAAGGTATTGAGAGTTAAGGCTTCAACATAAAATTTTTTGAAAGAAACAAAATTTAGCAAATAACATCATTTTGATGCTTGTTTTCTATACGTTTGATGTCCATTTTATTCCTTACTTTCTCCATTGCTGCTTCCTTTTGTGCTATGTGATTGTTTTCTTGTGCATCATTTAAATTCCTTTGACATTTCTTGTATTACATTTGTAATAATTTTCTTGGTGGTTTCCTGAGGATGACAATTTACATCTTAGTTTATAGTAATTTGGTTCGATTATATCTTTATACATTATATATACATCAACACTGTTGTATAATTATCATTTTATGCAATTGTCTTTTAAATCAGATAGGCAAAAGGAAGAGCTAGAAACCAAAAAATACATTTATACTGTTTTTTATATTTACCTGTGAATTACTTTTATTGGTTCTACTTTTTTAACTTTTCATGTGGCTTTGTGTCTTTTAATTTCAGCCTAAAGGAATCCCTGTAGTATTTCTTGTAGGACAGGCATGATAGTGGGGAATTTTCTTTGTATAGTGATGTGTTAGTTTCTCCTTCATTTTTGAAGAAGAGTTTTGCAGGATATAGAATTCTTGGTTGGCAATCTTTCTTACAGTACTTTGAGTATATCATCTCACTGTCTCTGACTTTCATGGTTTCTGAGGTGAACACCCTATTAATCCTATTGAGAAGAGACTTTTATATATATATCTTTTGTTGTTTCAAAGGGTTCTTTTTGTCTTTGGCATTTAACAGCTTCATTATCTAAATGATGTATTTGAGTGAGGATGTCTTTGAATTTATCCTACTGGCATAAATTTGCTGGGCATCTTGGAAGTGTATGCTAATGTTTTACATTCAATCTGGCAAGTTACCTGGCATCATTTCTTCGTGTAGTCTTTCTGTTCCTTTCTCCGTCTCCTGTTTTTCTCGAGCTCTGTTACTAGTGTGTTGGTAACCTTGATTGCTGTGCATAAGTCTCCGAGCCTTTGTTCATTCTTTTTTCCATCATAGTCTCCTCTCTCTTCTGTAAACTGGATAATGTACCTTAACTGCCTGCAAGCTCGCTGATTCTTTCTGCTGCCAGCTGAAATCTGATGTAAGTCTTTTAGTGACTTTTGGTTTATTTCTCAGGTACAGAATTTCTACTTGTTTCCTTTCTAAAATTTATACCTTTCTATTCATATTACAGTATTTGTTTGGTGACCCAACATCCTGATAATGTCCTTTAGTGTTTTAGAAATGTTATTATTCAATTATTTGATGGCATCTATAGTAGTTGATTTAAAATTCTTGCCTAGTAAATCCAACGTCAGGCAAGATTTTGAATGATAAATTTAAAAACATGTATATGCACTCAAATATCTCATCTTCGACAAAGGAGCCAAACACCCTCACTGGAAGAAAGATAGCCTCTTTAAAAAATGGTGCTGGAAAAATTGGCTTGCCATATGCCGAAAACTAAAACTAAATACATGTCTCTCACCATGTGCTAAACTAAAATCGAAGTGGGTCAAAGATCTAAACATTAAAACAGAAACACTAAATTTACTGGAGAATAGAATAGGAAGAACCCTCGAAGACATAGGGGTAGGGAAAAAAATTATGAACAGAACCCAGACAGCACGAGAAACAATACAAAGAATCAGTGCTTGGGACCACATGCTATTAAAAAGCTTTTGCACAGCAAAATAAATCAGCAATAGAGCAGGGCGGACATCCACAGACTGGGAAAAAATTTTTGATAGCTATCCATTGGACAAAGGTCTAACATCTAAAATATACAAAGAACTCAAAAAAATTAAACCTCCCAAATTCAAAGACCCCATCCAAAAATGGCCATCTGAAATGAATAAACATTTCTCAGATGAAGAAATTAAAATGGCAAATAAATATATGAAAAAGTGTTCAACATCAGTAGTCATTCGAGAGATGCAGATCAAAACAACGTTAAGATTCCATCTCACTCCAGAAAGAACCGTGTTTATGAAAAAGATCAACCAATAACAAATGCTGGCAGGGCTGTGGGGAAAAAGGAACCCTCCTCCACTGTTGGTGGGAATGCAGACTGGTCCAGCCACTATGGAAATCAATATGGAGATTCCTCAAAAAACTACAACTAGAGGTTCCATTTGGTCCAGCTATTCCCCTACTGGGGATCATTCCAGAAGAATTAAAATCATCATACCACAGTGATATATGCACAACCATGTTTATAGCAACACAATTTGTAATAGCTAAGTCTTGGAAACAGCGCAAATGCCCAACAACCGATGAATGGCTAAAGAGAATGTGGTTTTTCTACATAATGGAGTACTACACCATCATAAAAAAGGATAAACTAGAGTCATTTTTATGTAAATGGATGTTCCTTGAGAACATACTCTTAAGTGAAATAAATCAGACACTCATGAGTACATATCGAATTGTTTCTCTGATATGAGAAACCATAACTGTAAATAAGGACAAAGAGGCATAATAGATATTATATAAAAGGAAGATAATATACAAAGGAGAAGAGTACTAGAAAGAGAGAAGGGGGAAAGCAGGAAGGGAAAAAAGGAAAGAAAGGGGAAAGGGAAATCATGGAGAAATGTGAATAAACCTACTGTAAACAGGGATGGAGGGAACAGAGGGGAGGGGTGGGGAAGAGGGGGGAAAACCAAGATGTACCATGTACAGGTACAAAATAAATGTGATGAACGTGATCATTATATGTACAATGTACCAATACATGTTCTTGGTTAAAAAAAAAATAAACTAGATCCTAAATTTCAAAAAATAAAAAAACAAAAAAAAAAATAAAAACATGTATATGGGCTATACTTGTTCTTTTGCATGGCTTACAGATTTCTGTTGTTGTTGAAAACTTAGACCAGTTTTCCATCTGAGGATTTGCTTGTTGCCGTTGTTTGCATGTAGTAACATTCCTTAACAAATTCGGTAAAGTCTGTGTTCTTTGTTGTTTATGGCCATTGAAGTCTTTTCTCAATTGGCTTCATGGTCAGCCAAGGATAGGAGTGAGACTTCCCGGAATGTCTTGAACCAATAACCATTCCTCCCTTTGCCAGAAGTTCCGTGTGTATGTTGGGACACATAGCAACATTTCAGGAATGCAGATATTACTCTTTGGTAACTTTTCCTTGCTAGTTTTGCAGAAGCTCAAGCTCCACCAGGGGGAAGCTGTCAGGGCCTTTGCAAGCCTTTCCTGAGCATACCTGCTGTGCTGCCCTTGCTCATGACCTTCTTGATCCCCAGAATATGTCACAGTTTTCAAAGACTCTATGTACACCTCACCCCAGATTTTCCTTTTGGTTTCTTTATTAGCTTCTCATTTGTCCCAGTTGTATCATTGCCCTAGGCAGCCACACTAGTAAGCACTTGCCAAGGACTGTTTTCAGCAAATGTCTTCAGGGAGAGCGTGCTCTTACAGCCCAGTAAAGACAAGTCCTGCAAGGCAGAATCTGCAAGGCAGATCAAATGAGCTCCATTCTTTAAGGACGGGCTTTCTGGGTCTCTCCAAACTTTTTCCATATTACCTAGTAGCTCGTAGGCTGCTGAATTTTATGGCTATTGTGATTACGAGGCTGTCGGTTTTCAAGGCTACCACAGAGGTGGAGAGTAACAGATGTAGCGCCCCTGGCACAACGCACATCAGGGTTCACATTTTTCAGACTGGCACAGGTACCTGCATAATTTCTGAAGTTCTGAAAAGGTGAAAATCATAACAATATTGTTGGTGTCCTCATTGCTTCTATAGAGGAGATTTTCGGAGGTCTCAGTCGTCTTTTCAGTGACTCCCTTTGTTGCCGATTAATAGAGGGGTCCTCTGCTCGCTCAGACAGAAATCACGAACCGGGAAGGGGCATCTATGCTAGTGGCTCCTGGCTTTGTGTGCCACTGGCTCCCGGTCCTCTGGGGCTCTTGTGTCCGCAGGCTCAGCCTGCAGTATTACAGCTCTGGGACCTACGTTGGCGTCTGTGCCACTCATCCCTGCCGCTTCCTGACAATGCTGCTGGGTGATGTTGGCTCCTGTCGGATGCTGTCAGTCGGCACTACCACTGCCCGGTGCTGGTCTCTGCAGCTGCCAAGCTATGTATGTCACCAGGAGTCAACACTAGTTATTGCCGGATGCTGTGAGTCAGGACTGCTGGGTGCTGCTCTCTGCCCCTGATGTCTGTCAGCTCCTGGTCTCTGTGGCAGTTTGGGGCTAACGGCCGCTGATGTTTATAGCTCTTTTTTAAAGCAACTTCTGTGTCCATCCTACTCAGAATAAGAATCTCAAGCAGATTTACAGGACCTTCCAAGCCCACACTCACCCTAGAAATAAATCATGTACAGATTTACAAGACCGCTGGAGTGAAGTGCTGTGGACCAGGGATCAGGACACCTACCTAGGAGTTCGAGGGGAAAGCCGTTTATATAGCAGCAGAAGGCTTGTGATTGGTGCAAATCTGAACCTGCTAGTTGGTCCTAATTTGATCCCGTGATTGGTTTATATTCGAGCCTACTGATTGGCCCAAATGCAAAGCTGCTTACTGGTTTAAATGGGTCTGAATTTAAGCCTTCTGGTGTGAGCCTCCGGATCGGCCTAAATCCAATTCTACCGCTTCATTCAAATTCAGGTCTGCTTCAGTCAGGGCAGACATCTCTTGCAGTGGGTGCCGGGGTGTCCCAGACTGGTGCAGCTTCATGGTGGTAGCTCAGGGGAAGAGGCTGTTTGGCTGACAGCTACCACTTAAGTCAGGACTGCAGCCACTTTGGGGGCATTAACAGAAGGCCGGCCCTGTTAGTCATGAGCTTTGGGGATTTGGGGGATGCTAACAATTGGCCAGGGCCCTCCCTGATCTGTGTGCTGTCTGGAGTGCTTTCTCCATCACTTCAGAGAGGTGGCTGAAAGAGGTGAGGGGCCGGGGACTGCCACTGAGCTGAGCCGCCTGTTACAGAGCCCTGCAGAGCAGCCCCCAGTAACCTTCGGGATGGCATGAGGACACTGCGACAAGTTGCCCAGTCTACCCAGGGGGACCAAAGGGAGGCCATCTGCAGAACTGGACCCCCTTCCTGTTGTTGCAGGGATAGGGAGAGAGTCAAGTGCTTCTCTTTGGCTGTTTTTTTTTTTTAGACGAGGTCTTACTATATTGCCCAGGCCGGCCTCAAACTCGTGACCCTCTTGCCTCAGCATCTCTCTGAGTAATCCTGAGTGTCTGGGATTACAGGCATGCACCACTGTGCTGGGCTTGTCTTTTTTATTTTTTAAATGCCAAAGCAGCTGTAAAATCCAGTGGAATTTCTGTTTGATGAGTTCTGAGTATTGAGATTCTAAAGAAAGCTCCTTGGGAGAGCTTTTTTGGCAAGGAACTGGGGACAAAAAGCAGAAGCCCACCGAAGTGCAGGCAGATTTTGGTCTTGGCTTTTAACACAAAATTTCCTAAGAACACAAAACTTCCATACTGATCAATTAATAGCTCTGGCTAGATGTACTGTTGGAAAACTTGTGGTAGAGAAGGCGTGATTTTTTGACATAGCTGTAAGCTCTATTTGTTTTTCGGGTACTCTGCTGTCTGAATCCTGAGGATCCCTATATGTGAGCAGACGCAGGGAGAGTAGAACTCATTCTCTGTTAGATGATGATACTGCTGCTATAACAATCACACCAAAAGACAAATGAAGGCAAAAGCCATTTAGTAATGAGAATTAAGATTGCAAAAGAAATTTTCAAAGAGTACTGCTCTATTATTTCTACATTTTAGCAGTAATATACAAACACATATACTATTACGCATGAGGATTCAATCTAATTAAAACATGAAGAGCAGTCTGCATGCTGCATATCGTGCCAGCCATAAATGACAACCAAGCCACCAGGCAAGTCATTCTCTGTCACTCTCACACAAGTTAAAGCACTTAATGAGGAAAACAAAGGACTGAACAGATATATGTATTTTCAACTTGCTTTACTAAGATATGCTCTTACTGAAGAGCTACACATTACCTCTTTAGAGCTTGAAAAATATTTGTAAGGGGAGAAATTAATTTGTTTATTTGTTATTTTTGTGGACATGTGTGGAGAAAATGGTCTAGTTATTTCTTTGCCAATTTTAATTCAAAATATTGGGGTAAAATACTAATGACTGAGTTATATTTACCAAGATAATAGTTTTAATGAAATAACTCTTGCCCTTGGTACTTTAAAACTTGCAAAAAACTTTACCTAAGGTGATTTAAGAACCTTTATAGTTTAAGATGAATTGTCATATTACAAAAGAAAACACTTGTCAGTACATTTAATTTCTGAATCCAGATACTCCGGACTAGGTATGTTCACTGTTCTGTACAATTCCTGTTACGAACACTTTGTGTTTCTATGTGTGGTCCTGTGTGGTTCAGGCTGCTGAGCCTGCACCAGCAAGCCAGGTTCCTTTGCCCTTCTGGGTTTTAACACATCGGGACACTCAGCAGAATAAACCAATATATTGCAAGAAACTAAGTGCGGTTCCAGGGCCATTTTTTGGGAATACCCTGTTAGGGTTTATATCTTGAGGTTCATCCAGAGCTTTATGTGCTCACACTGGGACTTCTGGGAGGTGACTGGATCATGGGGGATTATACTCCAGGCTGAGTTTATAGCTAAATATGTTGTTAGGAGGTGGGGCCTGGTCAGAAGAGGCAGTCTTGGGTCCTGACCAGAAGGGACTCTTCCTGGCTGCTCCCTTCTCTCTCTGCTTCCTGTCTGCCCTGAGGCGAGCAGGTTTCCTCTGCAGGCCCTTCCCCAGGCTGTTGGTGTTGGGTACTGAGTTTCAGTGACAAGAAAGTGCTTAAGACTACTCAGAAATAAATGAGATGTAAAGGTTGAGGAGAAAATACAATAGAGTTTTCTACAGGAAAAACACCGACAGGTTGCATGAGATGGAAAGTGAGGCAGGATAGAGCAGGATGGTACGTGGAACAATGTGTTATGGAGGCCTGGGGCTGCATTGTCCCGCAGAGACATAGCAGGAGTCACAGTCAGACCCATCAAAAAAAAAAAAAAAAAGTGATGTAATGGGAAAAACATGATTTATTTAACCCAGCAGAGCCAGCCCTCTAGATCCATAGATTTTGCTTCTCTGAATTTAACAGCCACAGATAAAAAATATTTGGAAAATATTTGTGTTTGTACTGAACATGTGCAGACTTCTGTCCTTGTCATTACTCCCCAAATAATCCAACATAATGACTGACCACATTTCATTTACATCATGTGACGGTGTTATAAGTAACCTGAAGTTGATCTAAAGTACACAGGAGGATGTGCACGGTTTAGATCTGAAGTGTCATCCAGAAGTCTTACGTGTTTCGGAAGGCGATTGGCTTGTGGGCTGCTATTCTCACGGCTGGGCTCACCCGTGGACCATTCAGGTGCTGAATGCATTGTTAAAAGCTGGGGCCTGGTCAGAGGAAGGTCAAGGTGTGGGGTGACCCGGAAGCGTTTATCTCCTTCTCCAGCTCCTCTCTTTGCTCTCCAGTCCTGACCACCATGATGTGAGACGCTGTCTCTGCCATCGCTACCCTGGAGCCAGCGACTAGGGACTGGATTCTCTGAAACCATTAGACAGATTGAACCTCCCTGCCTTTCTTTTTTCTGTTTCATTTGGCATTTTTTATTAGTACATGTCTGCAGTATATAATGTTTGCATTCTTGGTGTGCAGTTGGTACATGTACATAATACATCTTGATCCCTTTTTTCATCGCTCTCCCTCTTCTTCCTACCCCTTCCCTCCATCTCTCGATTCCCTTCCCATCTGAAAAAGATCTACTTTCTTACTTCCCATTATCTATCTTTTATTTTGCTCTTCATTTATAGTTTGGGTTTTTCATATAAGAGAAACTGTGCAATATTTAAGCTTGTGTATCTGATTTATTTCACTTAATATTATGGTCTTAAGCTGCATCCATTTTCCTATAAATGACTCAAATTGATCCATCTTGTGAAAATACCACATTTTCTTTATCCATTCATCTGTTGATGGACATAGAAACTGCTTTCAAGATTTAGCTATTTTGAGTTGTGCTTCTGTAAACACGGCTGTGCATGGATCCTTGTAATATGTCTTTAACTCTTTCAGGAAGACGCCTAGAAGGGGAAGCACTAACTTGGAATTTCTAGTTTTAGTTTTTTGAAGACTCTTCATACTGATTTCCATAGTGGCTGTATTAGTTTACATTCCCGCCTTTAAGTTAAACGTGTAGAGTTTTTCATCCCAGTCATGGGGAATTGACTAATCTAGGTTATATGCAAACGTTACTCCATTTTATGTGGAGGACTTGATTATCCACAGACTTGGTATCCTTAGGCAGGGCTGTCCAGGAAACAGCTCCCTGTACTTCCAAGGGAGGACAGTATATCCAGCGTGTCATGTCTCCAGTGCAGAATCCAGGCAGAAAGCTGTCACAGGCGTATCACACTCTTCTGCATACAAATTCTCAAAATGTGTGCTATCACAGCACATCTCAATTTGTACAGTGCATTTTCACTGGAAATAGCTGATCTATATTTAGATTTTGTGGAATTAACAGCCGTAAGTTAGATTCACTGCTCAAATTGTTCTGAACACACTAAGAAATTTCCAATTAACTGAATGAAATGCCACTTTCTAAATTTATTTATTTGTAATTTTAAACACCTTTATTAGTCCATCTTTGCAGTACATAATGAGGACATTCGTTGGGGGGAGTTGGGCATGTATGTAAGACATCTTCATTCTTTTGACTTCCCCTCTTCCCCCCCTTCATTCTTAAATGAATGAAAAATCAGTGAAACTTGAAATTCAGCCCCGGACTCATCCCAGCCGCATTTTGAGTAGTCACACTGTGGACAGCTCGGGTCTCTGGGGTGCGCTGCTCAGGGGACTGCTGGAGCTGGCAAGGAACTGGGCTGACGGTGGACGTTCGATAAGTGTTTGCTGGCGCCAATTCATCGAAGCAGCCGAGAAGCAGGTAACGGACATGCTTGGCAACCCCCAGATAGTGAAAGGCAGGGAGATAAACTAGAACCCAGGCTTCTTGCCAGTGAGTAAAATCCTATAATAGGACCCAGCATTTGAATTTTAGAAACTGAATTTCAGGAGCTTGGATAGCAAGGGATTTTCTGAAAGCATTTCCAGATCTGTTTGGCTCTCGAGTTGGAAGAGAGCGCGCCGTCACACTGGCAGAAGCCAGGGAGCAGCAGCGGCAACGCACTACAGGGCAAGCACGGTAGCTTAGTGTCTTTGGCCCACAGAATATTAGTGTGGCCCCCAGCAGAATCTGGTTCAAGACCCCAACTGAAGCTTCCTTTTAAAAAATGTATGCAAAGGTGTGTCTTTGGTGTCTAGTTTCAGGATTGGGACAGGACTATGGACGGGTGTAGCAGGGGTGGGGGCTCGGTGGGTGGGCTAGGAGGGTATTGGTAAAACAGAGAGGTGGGCTTGTCAGATTAAAAAAAAAACTATGTTTTTTTGCATCACATTTATACATTCATTCATTTATTTGGCTTTTGGAATTTTTCAATTAAAGACAAAACAGTATCGTTTCAGAGATGGGCACATCTACAGAGTCATGCAAGACAAACATCCCCTTCCACTGGGTCCTGCCGTCACCCCTCAGGGTGCACAGCCCCGTGAGCCTGATGGTTGCCGCCATTGGTCCCAGTGAGAGGGATGCATCTGCTGCTCAGTCACATCCTTCCCAAACTGTGCTACACTGTCACACTCTAGTTCAGCTGTCTAATATATTGTTTTGATAAGACAGTGACAAGGAGTTGTCGAGAGACTGTAAGGAAGGCTAAGGATGGTGTGACTTCTGGCACTATGAAGGATTTGGCTAGAAGAAGGTGAGCATTTCATCTGGGAACAGGATGGCGTACCCCACAATGTTCATGTCATCCCAAGCACTGAGGTGCGAGAAGCTACGAGGACGGCTACTGCTGGCCATCTGTGTGAAGAGGAAATGCTTTCAGTGGAAAGTGGGGGCATATGGGAGGCTGGATGAGCAGTTTATGCTCAGGGCCATGGTCTCTGAGTTTCCCAAGCAAGTCCCTCTACTCTCCTGATTTCAGTAGGTGCACTCTTCAACTTTGGTATTGTTCTTTGTTTAACAGGACTGAGGATGGACCCTCCCAGGGCCTTTGCACTGAGCTACTTCCCCAGCACATTTTCTTCCTCTCTCTCTTTTTCTAAATTTTAAGATAGGGTCTTGCTGAGTCACTAAATTACATGAGCTGGCCTTGAACTTCCCATCTTCCTGCTGCAGAGACTACAGGTGTGCACCACCACACTGGCTGCATTTCTTCAATTTTTTAAGTGAATATTTTGATTTCTCTCGTGACCCCAAAATAACTGAATGGCACATACTTAAAATAAATAATTGTGTCTTAGTATAATTAAAGAGATCAGTAACATCTAAAATAATTTATTTCAAGGAAACCAAGACAGAATCATCTACTTAAGTACATAGAATCTGTAAGTTTTAGAATATGAAAATTCTAAAGTTGAAAATCAGGCTGGATAACGCTGACTGAAGTAAAACTATTTTGCAGAAAAACTTCATACGATGAAGGCTTGAATATTGAGTAGAAATTTGCCCTAATTGTAATTATGATCTGTGTATTGAGATTAGTTTGGATCTTTGCCACGTGGACTTTTTCTTCCTTGTATCTTAAGTGTGTGGAGTGGGCTTGATGAGTTTCCCATCCTGAAAAACGTGGCTCTCAGTTGATGCTGGGGCCAGTGGAGAAAGCCAAGGTGAGACTTTCGTGGTGCCCACATGGACAGCTTTGGGAACGGCAGGACCCAGAGTTGTCTAGAGTCAGGACTTGTGGGTGAGAATGCAACTTGCAATATACAGAGACAAAAAGTGACATGACAGTGTTCTGTGTACTCTTTTTTTTTTTTTTTTGGTGCTGGGGGTCAAACTCAGGGCCTTGTGCTTGCAAGGCAAGCGCTCTAACTACTGAGCTAAATCCCCAGCCCTGTTCTGTGTACTCTTGACATTGATTTTTCAAAGACTCTGTATTTATAAGGTACAGCAAGTATGTAAGATAAGGGTGTATGGAAAAAAAATCTAAGATTAGACACACTTATGTCATTTTGAGCATATAACTTCCAACTATATTCTTGTTAATATAATAATAGTTTGCATTATTCATTCTTCACTCACTGTTGCTCACACATTTACTTGACTACAGGTAGACATAATTTCTCCATAGCTTTGAAAATCTGGACACTTTCAGCTCTTTATGCAAATCCAAATATAATTTTAGATTTTATGATACAGTGGGTAAAATTATAGGTTATATGTGAAGGCGACATTAACGAAGAATGAAGTGTTCCTCACAAATGGAGTTTCCTAATAACTAAAGCTTTTCTTTTGAAAAAAATAAACTTAGAAATAAAGCAGTTATTCATTTCTTCAATTTTCTTAGTTATCTACTTACAAGGTTATATGTACCTTACAGCAGCTTAAGCAGAAAAACTCAATACATTCTCACTTTCCTTGGTGATTTGGGAACATTGACGCAGAATTACAACACAATAGCACGTTCAGTGTGGTGCGTCTTGGAGTTCGGCACACAACTACAGCAACCATGGTGCCTGTCTGATGTCTGGACCCGTCAGAAACCATACTCGGACAGTTAGTGGTCAAAATTTATTTCTGTAATGAGCCTTCTGCCTGACTCTAGTCTGGGTGGTCAGTGGATTCACACCTCGAGAAACTCGTCTTCTACAACATTAGAAAAGGCTAATGATCAAGCCAGGTGTGATGGCCTGGGACTGAATCCCAGCATCCTTGGAGGCGGAGACCAGGGACTGCAAGCCTGAGACCAGCTGGGCAACTTAGCAACTTAAGGAGCTCCAACCTCAAAATAGAAACAGTGAAAAGGGCTGGAGATGGCACTCAGTGTGAAAGGTCCTGAATTCAATCCTCACTACTGCAAAAAGAGAGAAAGAAAATGCTAATGATCGTAGCCACCCTGTTCTTGCATGAATTAGTACTTCAGCTCTCGCAGCCACCCTGCAGAGAGGTACTGTTTCACCACCATTTTCCTGATTCAGAGCGGAGGGTCAGGGTGGTGTCTGCGCCCTACCAGGGTCAGCTGGCAGCGAAGTGGTGAACTGCAGCTCCGAGCCAGCAATCAGCCAGTCTGTGACACCGCACCACTGAGACCTGTGGAGACCAACATCTTCAAATGCTCGTGGGTTTGCTGCTTCCTGGAGAGTCAGTGTCAAGGAACAGCCCAGCCTCGCTCAGGGGTTTCAGACAGGTGTGAGGGCTCGCCTGGGCGGGGCTGACCAGGACTCCTGCCGTGAGCACCCCTCCCCTGTCTCCTGCTCTTCATGGGTTACATACAGGAAACCAGATCACCATTTGCAAAAGAAGGGGATTTAGAACAGAAGCCACCAGTTCTGAGCAGCATTTAAAAATAATTCTATGGAATGAGTCATTTTCTAAGCATTACGTATAATGCTGCTTATATAACAATGACATGGGCTTATTGTGAAAATTTGGAAGAACAGGCAAATGTCTAGAGATGTGTAATATGCAAACTGGTCAGACAGGATCTTGTTAATATTAGAATGAATCTCTTTAATTGTTCCTGTATATTTAAATGGAAACATGCAAATACAGATTGTGTGCTTGTGTTTAAATATTTAGGCAACATTTATACACTTGATGCTATGATCTACTTTGCATTGTTTTGCACAATTGTACTAATATAATATTTCATATTATTCCTTCTTCCCTTAATGTTGTTATATAAGCATTTTCTCTGAATAATCATAATTTTTGAAAGCATTTTTTTAAAATTTAAAATTGCAAGCATGTGTCTGGGGCTGCTTGGTGGTAGAACATTGCCTAACATGCATGAGGCCCTGGGTTTGATCTCCGGAGCCACAATAAATAAATTAATAAATAAAAATTAATTAAAAATAAAATTGCAGGCATAATTTTCTATTATGACTGCATTTTAAATTTGTAGAAGTCTGAACCTTTTGAATTTACCTTGTTTCATTTTTTAGTGCCTGTACATAGTGCTGGGAGAAGCATATTTGTATATCATTTTTTGTCCAGTTTGGACTGTTTCTTTAAAATAGGGTTCTAAGAGGCAGTTATATTGTCAGCAAGGATAACTTTCTTAAGGAACTTAGTATTCCCTCTGTTGCTCTTCAGAACTGCTGTGGGTCTCTACCCGACCCATATACAGGCAAGCTGGCTCTCACCTTAGCCTCGAATAGCGCCTTTAAGAGTTGATATCTGCTTATTTAAGTCTTTAATAGAGATTTTATTTCAATTTGTAGTTCTTGGCTACTGTAGTTGACTTTTTTTTCCTACATATTTCTTGGCAACATGGTTTTCTTCCTGCATGATTTATCTATAGATGTTCCTTCTTGCATTTTTATAAATCTGTCAAAGCTTTTTATATGTAAGTTTTGATAGATGTTTTCTATAAATTTTGTAATGGATTCTTTTAGTATATACGCTGCCTAAGTGAGCACATGTAATGGATTCTTTTAGGATGAAGAGAACAAGGATGAAGCCCCTAACTTTATGAAAGCAGCTTCCAGGGTCCAAAACATTCTTGTTTATTTCTGGGCTTCATTAGAAACACTCGATGCTAGTTTGTTCCTGAAAATGTCACTTTCATAAGTGTGTGCTGTATTTTGTTCTAAATAATAACTGTAGGTCATTGACACTGTTCTAAATGATTTTTTCAGAAACTTTTTCTTACATGCAAGATACACTGGATCTCTAACTTAGTTTTATTTCAACTGTGTATTTTTAGTTTCTGTGTACAATGTGCCAAAATCGTGATCCCAATTTCTGGTATGAAATATTGAGCTCACAGAGGTATAGATGGTCTAGGTGTGATAAGGCTTCATCTTCAAAAATTTCACTGTGGGCTGGGGATTTAGCTCAGTGATTAGAGTGCTTGCCTTGCAAGCACAAGGGCCTGAGTTCGATTCCCTGTACCACACACAAAAAACAAACAAACAAAAAAAATTTTCACTTTTTCTTTTATATCAATTTCTTGATTCCTGAAAATAATAATATATATAATAAATGTACTTTGACTTTTCTGACAATTTGTATGCATGTTTTAATAGTATAAGCTTCTATAAAAATCTTACAGATTACTTCTAAATAACTATGGAAAAAATAAATATTTCCAGGTTTAAAGTTGCTTTGGAAAAAATGAGAGTAGTAGTTGATTCTGACTGATTCTCAGAGATTAAAATTATACCCTGTAAAACCCTACATTTAACTTTGTAATTGAAAATACATTTTTGCTCCAGAAAATGCTTATCTTATGGAGAAGAAGAGGTTGACTAACCGAATTCTAAGATCCCTAATGTAATTCTCCCTGGTTCCAATTTTACAAATCTGTTTGAAAATCCTACATGACTGGTTCCTGTACTTAAAAAAAATAAAAGCATGTGCTCGCTTCAGCAGCACATATAGTAAAAAAATAAAAGCAAAGCCAAGTATGGTGGTACATGCTTTCAGCCCCAGCACTCATGAGGCTGAGGCAGGAGGATTGCCACAAGTTCAAGGCCAGGCTGAACTGCATAGCGAGACCCTGGCTCGAATCAGTCAATCAATCAATCAATCAATAAGAAAAATAAAGTAGAAACAGTTTCAAAAACAGCAGCAGATATCAAGGCCTTAACAGCTTTATAATATTTAAATTAGAAAAAGCAGAAATAGGAAAATAAAATGGTTTATATATTTATTCAGTTTTTAAAAATTTGTATAAGTGCCTGTTTGCAGTACGTGATGGTCCCATTTATCGTAAGGAGATGTACGTGTACATAATACATCTTAATTCTTTTTTTTTTATCCTCTTCCCTTTCCTTCCCTCTCTTCTCCCTCCATCTCTTGGTCCCCTTTCCGTTTGCAAAAGGCTTATCTCCCTGTTTCCTATTATCTTTTATTTTTCTCTTTGATGTATTTGTATTTCGTATTTCTCATATAAGAGAAACCATGTTATTTTTAAATTGTATGTCTGATTTATTCCACTTAACATTAGAGTCTCCAGGTGCATCCATTTTTCTACAAATGCCTCAAACTTACCCTTCTTTATGGCAGAGTAGTACCTCATTGTGTATAAATGCCACATTTTCTTTATCTGTTCATCTGTTGATTGACATATAGGCTGCTTCCAAGACTTAGCTATTATGAGTGGTGCTGCTATAATTAACTAAAAATAGAAATTCCACTGGACCTGAGTATTCCTCTTCTAGGAATCTTCCCAAAAGAGCTGAAGACATCCTCTTACAGCAATATATGCATATGTGTGTTCATAGAACAACGATTTATGAAGAGAGTGAGTCACTGGCTATCAGAGCCCACAGACAGCAGAAGGGTGCTGGGTAGAGATTTTGATAAATCTGATTTGGGCAAACATTGCCCAGTGTTGGCTACTGGAGGCCTAATAAGAAACCAGGATCCCTGTGTGCCTGGTCAGTGTCCTTGGGCCGTGCGCAGTCACCCGTCACCTGGAGCTGCCGTGCGGCCACGGCCAACGCTGCCAGCTCCTGCCGTCCCCGGCCACTGTGTGACCCTTGGGGATTTAGGGGCTGGCAGCATCTGAGCTGTGGTTCTTCGGTCCCTGACGGTGACAGGCAGAGAATGGCACCAGGACTGGGGCTGCTCAACACATACCTTCACTGGCCTGTTCACCTGGGACCCCGGGACAGCAGGAACGCGGTTTGGCTGCCAGAGAACACGTCTTGAGACTGCTCCACTGTGTCTCAGCAGGCCGGTTCCCCTGCCCCAGCCCTTTCTCCGGTCATCAGGGCTGTCATACCCGTGACACTTTCCCAAGATATACTCTGGCGGGGGAGCCAGGGGCGGGAGGTGTCCAGCGAGCAGCTACTGTGAATGAGCAGGCCTGCGCACAGACCCCAGCGGGCAGTGGGGAAGTGGCGAGTCACCCCCTCAGTACCAAGACCCCCTTGATTTCAGCACAACGTGGCCCACGGTGGGGTGTGGCAGTCTGTGCTGGATTTGCCACCAGGCGTGTGACTCTTGTGTTCCGTCTCTTTGTTAGAAAGAGGGGCCGTGCCATGCTGGTGAGTGGGTGTTGGGTGAGACGCAGTGGTCGTGAGTGCATGTCTGCAGGGGTGTGTGTGTGTGCAAGCTGCACACCTGCCCTTCCAGCATCGGGCACCCTGCTTCTGCCCCCTCCTGATCCTGCTGTGCTGAACTGCTGAAGCCGGGCTGAGGGGCATCTGTGGACACTGACACCCACCCGGCGCTCTGCAGTCGGCCAAAGGACAAAGGCAGTGGGAGGCGCTGGAAGGAGGCCGAGAACAGGACGGAGGGCAGGAAAAGAGTCACACGGGCTTCTCGTGGCAGGGTGGACACCAAGACCATGTCAGTCACGCTCCTGTCCCCGTCCTGTATGGTGACAGCTGAGGACTGGACCATCTCAGCCATACTCCTGGGGAGGGAGGGCTGCCAGGGAACGGCAGTGTCCAGGGCTCTTGGTGTCGACGACGCTCAGCCTCATTGCTGCTGGTGGGTTTTTGGCTTGATACTTACTCTATTTTGACACGTTAAATGACATTAATGAATGTGCGAGTATTTACATTCATAGAAACGGGACAGGAGTTTAAAATACGTGAATAATACTGAAGTGTGGAATCAGAGCAAGCCAGCTGGCTGCAGCAGGGATGGAAAGCGCAGGGAAGGTCTGGCGAAAATGGGACCTTTAACAGCCAAAACTGTGGTCACACCGTCTTCGGAACAAAGTTTCTCTCAAGAGTGAGGGCTGACGGCTCAGCTTCGTGTGAAGGCCTCTTCCCCAGCTAGTGCAGAACGAGACGAAGGGTGGAAGGCCGGCGGGCGCGAAGGCACCGTTCTGCGGCACAGCTTTCCATCCTGTGTTGGCAGGCTGTTCTTATGGGAGTCGTTGGGGAATTTAAAATTCTACCAGATTGCTTTTCTCTCTTGCAAATCAAAATATTTGTTCTTGAGGAAAAATAATTGAAATGTACATTTAGGTTTCAAAACTTGGGAATATTTTTCAAAACTCCTCTCAAGGGTTGACTTTCGTGAGCTTTCGGGAGTTGCAGTGTGCAGACGGGGTGATGATCTTCCCACGGAACTGGAAGGGCTGGAGAAGACACAGGTTCTGGTCCACTCCTGCCGGAAGTGACCCCCCGGCATGCACCCCTCTGCTTCAGAGCACCCCCGCATGCCAGGACTCTGATGAGTGTCATTTAAAAAATTTGTCCATTCGATCCCAGCCTACCTCCCCACCCAATTTTTATCCACATTTGCAGTACATAATGATAACATTCATCATGGAGGGTTGGTGCGTGTATATAACACAACTTAATTCCATGTTTTCACCCCCTTCCACGCCCCTTCCACCCACCCCCACCCTCCCATCTCTTGGTTCTTTTCCCATTCAAGAAAGATCTATCTCCCTACTTCCTATTATCTATTATTTTGCTCTTTATTTATGTTTTAGGTTTCTCATGATAGAGAAACTGCAATATTTAAGCTTGTGTGTCTGATTTATTTCACCTAAAATGATGGTCTCAAGGTGCATCCATTTTCCTACAAACGACTTAAATTTATCCTCTTTTATAGTAGAATAATACTCTTTTGTTACAAGAATCACATTTTCTTTATCTATTTATTTGTCGATGGACATACAGGCTGCTTCCAAGAGGTAGCTATTATAAGTTGTGCTGCTATGAACATGGATGTGTATGGATCACTGTAATATGATGTCTTTAACACTTTTCGGAAGACACCTAGAAGAGAAATACCGAGTCAGACGGAGTTTCTGTTTTTAGTTTTTGAGGATCTCCACATGGATTTCTACTGTAGTTGTACTAGTTTACATTCCCACCCACAGTGTAGAAAGATTTCTTTTCCCCCCACACCCTCACCAGGGTTTGTGATTATTTGAGTTTTTGACGATGGCCATTCTTTTTGGAGTAGGGTGAAATCTCAGTGTTGTTTGTAATTTAAAAAGAAAAGTGTGTGCTTTGCCAGAGCAGAGGACACAGCAGTGACCAGAAAGCCAGAAATGGAGCTTTGCCGGGCTGCAGTGACCAAAGCTGATGTGAACTTAGAATCGGCACAGTGGCCAGCATCGAAGGAGCCAGCTAGAGAACAGGGTAGCCCAGTGTGGGGCAGACAGGCGTGCAGGCCTCGTGTGCTGAGGCCGAGTCTGTAGCTGGTTTCACACCGTGATCCCAGCCTGGTCATTTGTGGGCTATATGATTGGAAAACATGGTGACTGTTTAAATAAAACGTTACGACAGTAGAGATACATTGCCATCAACCCCTCACAAAATACAAACTCCTCGCCTTCATTTTGAAGACACTCACCCCACCATTCTTGCCACTTTCTTTAGTAGCTCCGGAGTCCTCTTTCCTGAGTGTCTTTAGTGGTGCTGTCCTGGCTGCCTCGATGTTCCGAATGGATTTAAAACACTGACCTCTCATGGTCGTTTTGATTTTGTGGAAGAGCCAGAATTCACACAGTGCCAGATCCAGCGAGTAAAGTAGGTGAGGACATAGTGTCATGTTTTTCTTTGACAGAAGTTGCCATAAATGTTTTGAATCAATTCCGGGCATTGAAGCAGCTATGAAAAGACACAAAAGAGGACTCCGGAGCGGCTAGGTGACAGAATGTGCGTTAAAAGTGAAGGGAGGATTTTGAGGAGCATTAGCAGCAATGTGCCTTTTAGTGTAATAAATGTTAAAACTTGAATGTTCACTGTACTTTCAACGACACCTTGTATATAAAAGAAACACAATACGAAAGGGGCTTATTAACAGACAGGCTTCTGTTGTTTAATCACTTGTTAAAATGTCACTGGCGTCATCACATTTTCCAGAGCAACAATGCAATTCAAGCGATGATCGAATCAGTCCAGCTCTGCAGAGGCCAAGTCCATATTATTACTACGAATGATGAAAAGATGCCTGACACGTTAATCCCAGCAGAGGGGACCTGCGACATGAAGCAGCACAGAAAACTAACAGTGGAAAGCCCAAGTGGCATTTTAGGAGTATAATCTAGGCAGTCTTGGATTCAAGAAAATCTTCGAAATTCCCCGTGTGTGTAAACCCTCAAGCTGGTGGGGAAACTGCTCAGCTCCAGAAAGGCTTGAAGAAACAGAGGCACCCAAAGAGGCCCCCGGGACCCACAGACAGAGTCCTGGGGTGCTGTAGGAAGACTTGAGAGCTGCTTAATCCAGTTCCCATCTCCCCACCCCGAGCATACTCGCTGGCCGAGCCTTTGTGGCTGGTACTGTCACACGGGAACGCTCCTTACTGTCTTGTGTTCGTTCAGCTTCCCTCAAGCTTTAAGGATGGACTCACACTGAGCTTCTCCACCAAGCTTCTTCAGCTTATAAAAGTAGCTATGGTTTGCTGCTAAATGCTTTCTTATCTCTACAATTCTGGTGTGGCAACCTTGTCTGCTAAGACTGCTGCATGCCCCTGACTGTGCGGGTGGTGGGCTTCCTTAGCTCTGAGCAGTGTTCGCAGCCTTTGCCCCATGCGAGCTGCCTGTCTCTGCGGAGATGCTTTTTGGTAGAGATGGTCTTTTCCTGTACCAATGTCCAAGTCTCTTTCATTAGGAGCAATCAACCAAACATCTCACCTTGACACTACAGAGCACCCGGAAAATGTAGTTAATACCACCAAGCTCAACCTGAGCTCATCTTCTTAGAAGTAAGGCAAGGCTGACAGGAATCATCTGGCATTCAGGGTGCTGGAGTAGAGTGGGGGGCAGAGATGAGCAAGGAGGGTGGACACTAATGTTGCTCGCTGTCTGTGATGGAGGCGAGGGCCTCAGTGCCTGGCTGTGGGATCTGCTTTTGCAGCACAGATAACTGCTTGATGACCATCTAGGATACAATTGGAGAATGCAGGAAAGAGCAAAATATCCCCAAATTCTGCTCCCCCTTCATTACTTTTCTCAAACCCTGCATCACACACCGACAGAGGAACATGGGAGATGATTCATTGTGTGGACCTCTATAAATCATAAAATCATAGCATGTCAGAGTTGGAAAATATTTCAGAAACCCTTTCGGCAAGCTCGTTTTTGTCTGGGACTGTCATTCTTGGCCCTGGTGTAAGAATCCCACAAGATCTTATGATGGCGGTATAACATGGGTACACTCCTTGGTTCAGAAAAACAGGTTCACGCATTCACTTCTTCATCCACTCACCCGACACACAAGTGCTGAATGACAGGTGTGTGTCAGTTTCTACATGTGAGCTTCTGGGGGTAGAAAGGTGACTAAGTTAGGGCTTCGCTCTGCGGAAACTTCGACTCCAGCATTGGAATCTCACATGTAAACGTGATTCTTGCTAAAAGGTGAGTGCTAATAAAATGCTGTGGAAATGCAGAGAAGGAAATAATTTCTTCTGCTTGATATAGTTGGAAAAATATCTTTTTGAGGAGCTGGCACTGGAGTCAGAGCTTGGAAATGAGTGGATGCTTATCCATTGGAGAAGGTGGCTGGGAGGAGAGGAGGAGAATCGTATTCCAGACAAAAGGGAGAAGTGAAAATGCATAGTGAGTTACAAAGCGATAAAATGGTTTGAGTGGGGGAGGCGGGAAGGGGAAATGTATGTGTCCTCTCACCCAAGCCCAGGTTGGCGAGGCCTACTGCGGTTAGCTTAGTGCCCACAGACACGGCGTATTCTGTTTCTTCTTTTTAGTCTCAAGCAGGCAGTAGTGTTCCTTCCTAGGATCAGGAGGTGTGTAGTGTAAACAGTCACCACTGCCTCCACAGTAACCTGATTTTCCTCAAGTTAGATAAACAGGATCCAAATTCTGACACATTGTCAAAAGCAAAGACAGTTGGCAATATTCACACTCTTCAAATATAGTGCACTTTGGACATTTTATTTTTACAGCAAAGAATAAAGAACAAGAAGCACCACTTTTCCTCACAAGTCTTCTTGATGCTGAAGGAAGTGTATTTCCCGTTTTTTCCTTACACCCCATTAGAAACCACCTCTTCCATTTTCGTTTGCACGTCAATGTCACAAATTTTACCGAGAAAGCCCCACAGTTCCATCCGACCTTGAACTTTAGAGGCTGAGTTGATGGTAAAGCAAAAAAAAAAAAAAGATCCTCCCCTCTTTCCCTTCCCAAACAGTACTTAGCCAAAAGTGGAGAGCCCAGAATAAAGCTAAAGCATTTTAGAACGTTCACCCTTAAGAGAATCATGAAAAATGAGATAACTTTTAAGGACAAGCAGCAAATTTAAAAACAGACGAGTAAATCATTGTGAGATGTTTTTGAGACATGCTAGCACACTTGGGAGCCATTTGCATCTTGTTTTTGTGTTTGCATTTTCTCTGAAAACACACTACTTGGCAAAACGCCTGTAGAACTGTACCTGAGAAGGTAATTAAAGCCATTTCGGTCAGGTTTTGCTTGCTCTAACTGAGCCATCCATTCTGATTAGACTCAGCTCTCTGACTTAGCACTTCTGCAAGGCCCACATTCTGTCCACCAACAGAATTTTTATTTAAAGAAAGCCGCAAGTTCTTTCTGTCTTGTCCTCTGCGCCTTTCGGAAGCCCTGAGGATTCCCAGCCTTTTAAACACTGAGCCTTCCCATTTCGCAGCAACATTGTGAGGCAGTGATGCGGCATCACCCAAAGCTGCCCGTGCCAAGCTGTTATTCTTCTTCTAAAATGCCATCTCCAAGGAGCACTTGGAAATGGGCAGTGGTAGAACTACAACCCTAAAAGGCACAGAGTGAGCGTATGACCCACACAAGCCCAAGCGAATGACTGAAATGAATCTCCCAGAAGTATAACTGTCACCCTGAAGAATTGACAGAATCACCTCAACTTCCCAGTTTGGCTTTTTCGAGTGGAAACTTCACCTCAAAAGATGTTTTCTTTTTGTTTTACTTCCTGTTGATTGCATTGCTTATTCTTTAATTCTTCTTTTTTATTTTCTGTTGAAATTGGCGTTCCCGTCACATTCATTCCTCAGACGCTGCCGTCCTGTGCTGCCAACATGTCCCTGGCCGGTCCTCTAGGGCGGGGTGTGATGAGCTCTGCCTTCTTTGGTGCTGTGCTCGGTAGGTACCAGGTGGCTGGCACGGGAGAGAAAAGGGCCTTTGGTCCTTGCATGGAGGCCTCTCTCCGAGCCTTCTCCCTGCCCACCTGTCTGCTAGGCGCTCCTTAAGGGCTGACAAATTTTGTTTAACTTTGTGTGACAACTAGTACACAATGGGCACTGCAACAGATGTTATTTTATTTTGATGTTCATAGTCAGTATTCACTGTGCTTAATTTGAGCTTCATGTTTTTCGTTAGCAGCTCTACATGAACTTTAGGACGTGCATTTATAACCACAGGAGATGAACTGGCAACCATTGTTTGGGTAAAATCACTTCTCCTTGATTTCACAGAACTATGATGGTTTTTAATTCTGGTCGTGCTACTTTTTGGTCAAGCCCTCCGTGGCTTGAAAACACTGAATTTAAAAAGGGATTATCTAAGTCAGACTTGTCAGTACAATGCATTGGAAATTCATTTTGGAAAGGCTTGATGTTTAAGAAAAATTAATAAGAACTAAGATTTGTTATATACAACTCCCCACGATGAATGTAATCATTATGTACAGCAAACATGTACTAATAAAAATAAAACCTAAAAAGATTAACATTCAGAAATAAATTATATAGGGTTAAATTTTATGCTGTCACAACTTAAAGGATTTAATGTCAAAGTATGTGCTCAAAAAAGAAGTTAGAAATTCTTAAAGTGAGAAAGTCTGCTGAGTAGAGACAAGCGGGGTCTTCGGGAACATACATCCCGCAGCTGGCGATCCACGTTTCTTTGATATTCTCTGACTTTGCCTAGAAAAAAAAACTTGCATTCTCACTTGTCACCCTGACACTTTCTAAACTATCTGCTCTTTGCTGTCATTTCATTTCCTTTCATCACCACAACTATTGGAGTGTATTTCCCCTATTGACTTGTTGGGATTACTCCTTCCCAAATGCATTATCTTTCGCTCGTCTCGAATGGATTTCATCTTCTTAGATCGGCCCCATGAGACCCTTTGGAATGTAGAGAAGCTCAAAGAAGCTTGGTGTTATCGGAGTTGAGTTGCGATTTATTATTCTTGCATGCACCGTTTTCAGTGCTATCGTTGCTGTTTGGTTGTCCCGAGGTCTGTTTTCCCCAGAGGACTGTAGGTGAGCAACTCCACAACCCTCCTCATCGAAGCTCTGCCTGGAGTTCTCATTTTGCTTCTCTCGCGACACCTTCAATGTGCGTGACGCTAGAAGCACATTCAGGAAGATTGAAGAGTTCAGAAAGAAACGAGTTCATCATCTCAGCTAGACTTTCTGAAACACAGTGAGCAACTGAGATGCTCCAGAGAGAAAGTCAGAGGGATAGAAGAACTTCAGGTAACACACCCTGTTGGTAAAGAGAAGTCAAAACTGCAGAGATGCTTATCTGGGGCAATGGCGCTGGAGTTATCCCAAACACTGGAGCTGAGTCTCAGTCGGCTGACTCTGAAACCCTTCAAGGGATCGCAGGTTGCCCCGCGCTAGATGTGGAAGCCTGACTTGGTTACTTGTTGGTCTTCTGGCGTTTGGGGCAGAAAGGAAATTTTACCCTCTGAAAAGTGCAGTGATTGTGTCTGGAATATTCACTGAAGTATATAATTGATTATATAATATATTTACATTTGGCGGCAAAAGTGATGTGTGGGGTGAGACCCAAAAATAAAGCAAATTTAGGTAATTTATAAAGGGCCACAGCTCATTCCTGTACCTACCTGTGACAAATAGACACGTGATAAGCAATGTGAAGCAGCCGTGACCATGGAAGAAAGATGCTACACGGCACTGCTGAAGCACGACTCCTGACTGCAGTTAGTGGAGACTGCGTTCTTTTATCCTTTAATTTGTTTGAAAAAGTTTACTAAGTTTGAACCAATGATGCCACTGCTACTTCTGAATTACTTTTGATCTGTATATAATTTGATTTCAATTCATCTTTTTAATTTTTAAATGCTTCTTTTATTACTATTATTTCTTCATCTTTTATTAGTACGTTTGTGATGCATAGTAATTGCGTTCAGCTTGGGAAATTGATATATACATATATTGAATCTTGATCATTGTTACTCTTCCCTTTCTCCTGTCCTCTCCTCTCTCTCCTTCCCCAGAGCCCCTTCCCATCTCTACAGATTCTACCTCCCTGCTTCTTAATATGGTCTCTTATTTTGCATTTTAAATTGTTTGTATTTTGGGTCTTTCGTATTAGAGACTCGGGATGGGTCTTGTGACCGTACTGTTAGGTGAAATAAGTCAGTCATAAGCAGTTAAATCACTATGAATTTTTAATAAACAAAGGGATGATAAATATTTCAGTTTGCAGTTTTCAAACTTTCACAATCACAGAAAAAATGCATACAATGTAAAATAATGTTACAGAAAACACTATGTGAGTAAATTACCAATTTGACCAGTTGTATTCTTATGACCCATTTATTTGTCAAAATATATTCAAATTGCTCTTATACACAAATGGAGTGGGAGAAATAGAAGTCTGTGACACAAAAGAAATTGGTTGGAACAGAGCAATTTGCTTAAATAAAATATTTCCATTATAATTCTGTGTAAACATTCGAATTTTCCCTGTGCTGGAGTCATCTACACATTGTCCCTCCTGCTTCCAGGATTCAAGGTAATGCGTTCTCATCTCATTGACCAAAATGTACTTTAACGAGACAGAAGAAGAATGTGAGGAATCAGGCAGGTGGCAGCTGTCCAAACTTTCCTGACCTTTTTCAAAAGACCTTGAACTTTTATAGGCATACCTTTAATTTCAAGGAAGATTGAAAAAAATTTGCTTGTAGTTTTGCTGATTTGCAAATTAAGTTTTAAAAGAGTTTCTACTAAGTGCAGCGAATATTTTTAAGTATTTTTGTTGTGCAAGGCAAAATTTTTTTCTTTAATCAGCATATCTTATAAAGTCAGCAAAAGGTCACTCTACAAGGACATCAGATTTTTAAGGCCAAAGGATTAAAAAAATGGGAAAAAAAACATCAAAAGAGTTGTTACTGGGCAACTGAACAGTGCCCTTGGTAAAAAGAGGTGTGTAGTGAACAAGCAGGCATCAAATCTCAAATAAGATGTATGCAACTCTCAAATAACATGTGTGATTCTCAGGAATTAAAAGCCCCACAGAGGAATAATTTTCCAGCATGAGCAGCTTAAGGCATGCATAGCGCTTCCTACCCTGGCTCTCTGTCCTGCTGTCTCTGCCTGGAAGACTCTGATGCTGAGGTCCAGGTTGCTTTCCCAGATGGAGGCTTCCAGTGTGTCTGTGGACTTGGCTGTTCCCGTATCTCACTGCCCATGCCAGGGTGGACAGGCTATAAATAACTGGTTTGCTTTGATCATATTTACTATCCTAGTGCAAGGTCGAAAGGGTAGGCTCTTTTATTATAAACTCTGTCCCTTAGAGTATAAAGAGTAAGAGTCCAAGAGTGAAAGATAGATTACTGTGAATTTCTCCTTTTTCTGAAGGATATTTAAGATCTTTGGTCTTGATAACTCTGAATGTTTACTGGCCTGAGGTCTATTAGGAAGTCATCCATTAAAGGCTCTTTGAAATCTTCTCAAAAATCAAAAGGAATTTGCTGCTTTATTTGGGGTACAACCAGGGTTACAGTGAAAAAGCAAAAAGAGAAGAAAAAAATTCCCCTCCAACAGAGCAGGTTGAAATTGAATATAAGCTATTTATTATTTATTTTTACTTACCAATTTGACAGAAACCATGTTTGCAACATATTAAATATTGAATTAGATCTAAAATGGAGCAATTAAAATAAAATAAAGCAATGTTAAAGTAATGAAGGAAGAAAGTTTAATAAAGTTGGGAAGCAAATTCAGCTTTAAGCTTCCAGAAATGAGTTTTCCAAAGGATTGGATTCGATTTGATATGATGAGATTTGGCCTTTGGTGTCAGATGGACAGGAAAAAAGACACAATAATGTAGTGGGACATAGTTTTAATTGACTTAATTCTACAGGGCATGCTTCCTGACACAAATAGCTTCTGCTGGACCATTTTGATGTTGTTTTACAGCAGAATTTCCAGTTTCGGTCAAATCCTGTTATTATCCATCCTTCTCTTCCCTGGAAGTATGTCTTGGAGTTGTAATTTGCTTGTGATGATTATTTGTATTTTGAACTAAATGAGTGTAAATTTATTGAGAGGAGCAACCAATCCTACTTTTGCTGGACACTGGATTTCAGACAATGGGCAGCATAAGAAGCGTTCGGTAAAGGTCCCTTGAATGGGAGAATCTCTCTAATGTGCGCCTTTTACACCATCCCCTCAAATCCCAGGACATTCCACTGAATTTCAGCCTGCATGATGGATTTTCTGTAAGAGAATGGAGACAGTGTAATTTTCTTGCTTGGGCTTTTGATATTTATTTAGGAATATGGCTTAGCAAACCCAGAGGAATGTGTAAACTAAATGTTCCTCAGATTGTCCTTTCAAATAGTGCTTAGTAAATTCTGGCAAGTGCTGGCCTATTAGAATTCACCATATTCTGCAAACAGGCTACTTGAGCTGTCACTCACTGAAGAAAAGCCCTCCCAGCCTTCAGTGGAAGGGTGTGCGCCTTTCTGGAGTTTTCGGAGGTCTGGGTTACTGTGAGCGCCTTTCTGGAGTTTTTGGAGGTCTGGGTTACAGCCTGGCCTGGATGCCCAGCTACGATGTTCCTTTCCGTGGGACACAGGGAAAGTACTAGGAAATTGAAAGGATCTGGGGGCCAGCAAAGCCAGAGTTCAAGTCCCAGTTCTGCCACTTAATATCTGTGTGACGTTGGGCAAATACTCTTGCCTGAGGCACAGTTCTGTTAATTGTAAAGTGGCCTCAGCTACTTCTCAGAACTGCTGTAGAGGTGCGTGACGCAGGGTGACCTGTGTCCGACACATAGCAGGGAATTGCATAGATTTCTGGTTTAATTTCTTGTTTTTTGGAGGCCACCTAGTTATTGGATCAACTACAGGCATTCAGTTTTACTTAAGGGAACTGATTACCCAGGAGGAGTCCTAGAACCAAGGTGACCTTGTGAGTTGTTAACACATTAGTGACAGTTTTCTGGAAGTTTCTACAGTACCATCTAGAGTTCAGTCACTAGTTTCTGAATTAAGAGTAAATCAATACAAGTGAATCTGAAACCCTTTGATTTTGGTTTAACTGTGGCTGGAATAAAACCTTAGGTCCAATATATTGGAGCTCTTTTTAGGCTTGTATTATCTTTTCCCCATCCGTGTGCTTACCTTATGAAATCTGGATTTCCGAATACACTTGGAGATCAATGAATTCACCATTAAATTACAATTTGTTTTTTAAAAAACAAAATGTATCCCACGTGTGTCTTTTTACAGTACATCTTATAATGTCTGTCTGTGTGCATAGCCATAGGTAATATGGCATAAGGTTTATTTACCCACAAATTAGGTATTCAATGGAAAGAAAAAAATAATAGTTTTATCAAACTTATTTTCTGGTAAATCTTTGCATTTCTGGAAGCTGATGAGCCTGTCACGAACTTGCTGAATAATGAACAAGCACCTTTTCTTCAATATCATTTAGAGTCAAACAGAACTTTCTCACCATCTACATGTCCCCAAATTGTGTACTTCGCTTTAGTTACTCACATTGGATTATTCAAAATTTCTCTTATAATGAATCTGGTTTCATTGAGAGGTAAACGAGTCTCCTTTTGTTCAGGAAACAGGTTTCGATTTTAATAAGCTGCCCTCTCCATCTGCTCCCACCGTAAGTTGTACACACCATTTATCATCGTGACAGGCTGGTGCCCGGTCAGAATCATCGGGCAGGAACGGCTTCCAGCGTCCATCTCTCCTGAAAAAGCCATCGGGTCCTCTGCCGCTCAGAGCGGGCCACGGTGCCAGTTTGAAGAGGGTGGGACGGGCCTGTGCCCCCACGCGTCAGGTGTTGAGCGATGATTTTGGAAAGAGATGTGGCTGGACACATAAAATAACGCACTTATGGCAGCCCGACAATTCCTAAATCTTCAAGCATTTGTCCTAATTGTCTAAAATCAGCACAGCAAATGAAATAGCTCAAGCTCAGGAAATAAAAGGATTTTAAAAAGTATTTGAAAATACAACGAGTGTCTGTACCTCTGTTCCAAAATGTCTGAGGAAACATGGATGGGTGGAAATAGGAAGTTTGCATTCCAGGCACTGACTTTACCCTCCACATATACAAACAAACAAAACGGTAGCTGCCAAGTGGCTTCTTCAGGTCATAGCCATGTTTATAGCAGCACAACTTGTAATAGCTAAGTACTGGAAGAGGCCTATATGTCCATGTACAGATGAACGGATTAAAAATGTGGTATTTATATGAGAAACTGAAAGTGCAAATAAAGACTAAAATGTAATATATTGGGAAAGGGAAGAAAATGTCCAAATGGGAAAGGGAACAAGGGAGGGGGAGGGGGGAAAGAACGGAGGGACAAGAGAAATAAGAAATGGAAGGAAAAAATGGAAACAAAGCTTTTGCAGATAGGGAGGGGGTTCAGGGGAGGGGAATGGGAAAAAAAGAAGCAACAAGATATGTCACGTACAGGTACAAATCCCCTATGACGAATGTTATCACTATGTACATCTAAAATGTACCATTAAAATAACATTAAAAAAATGTGGTACTTAAACACAATGGATTGTGCCATAAACAAGGATTAGCTTACGGCCCTTGTAGGAAAATGGATGCCTCTTGAGAACATCATGTTGTGTGAAATAAATCAGACATACTAATTTAAATATCTCATGGTTTGTCTTATATGAGAAACTCAAAGTATAAATAAATAGCAAAATAAAAAGATAGATAATAGGAAGTAGGGAGATAGATCTTTCTCAAAGGGGAGGGGGAATCAAGAGACAGAAGGAGAGGGGAGAGAAGGGAGAGAAGGGGACATAAAAAGAATGAAGATGTGTCGTGTGCATGCATGTTGCGTGTGCAGCTCCCCAAGGGCCATGTGATTGTGGTGTCCTAGCAGCGTGCCCATGCCCGCCTGGCAGAACCTTGGATCCCGAGCCTGCAAAGGAGTGAGGTATTTCCCAGAGCCTTCATGAGCTCAGATTCAACACCAGCTTCAGGATCTTGCAGTTTCTCTGTCTCTAAACTTATTTTGAGTATGAGTTTGCAGCATACAGTGATCACCTTCATTGTGGGGAGCTGGTACTTGTGCACAACACATTGTAATTCTTTTTACATCGCCTTCCCCTCCTCTCCCTCCATTTCTTGATCCTTTTTCCATTTGCAAAAGTCTAGCTCCCTGTTTTCTATTATCTATCTTTTATTTTGCTCTTTATTATATTTTGGGTTTCTCTTTTAAGAGAAAGTATGCAATATTTAAGCTTGTGTGTCTGATTTATTTCATGTGACACTGTGGTCTCCGGCTGCACCCATTTTTCTACAAATGACTCAAGTTTATCCTCCTTCATGGCAGAGTAGTGCTCCATCGTGTGTTCATGCCACATTTTCTTCACTCGTTCATCTGCTAGTGGGCATGTAGGCCACTTCCAAGATCTAACTAGAATGAATTGTCCCTTCTCTATAAGTATGGTTATGTATGGATCAACTGTACTATGATGTCTGTACCTCATTCTGGAACATACCTAGAAGAGGAATAGCATGGAATTTATTAAGTAAACTATTGAGAAATAATTGGCTCTCTTAAGTCTCACCAAAAGGGGGACAGTCACATCCTCCTAGTGGGGGGACAGGATCTCATGTGTATGTAGGAAGACCTGGCTCCACAGACTTAGGGCTGATGCAGTACCAGGCTTGTGGAACCATTCCAGCTCAGTCTTGTTGAGTGTGAATCTGTCATCATCACCTTCGGGAATCTTAAAGATTTTCATTTTTAAATTCAGTTTCTGAAACTTAAAGATCATGGTTGAAACCAAGTTCAGACCTGTAACCTCAGCACTCTGGGAGCCTGAGGCAGAAGGACCCCAAGTTCAAGCCCAGCCTGGGGAAATTAGCAACTTAGCGAGACGTCATCTCAAAATAAAAAAGAGCTGAAAGTGTCGCCCAGGGTGAAGATTGTGGGTTCGATTCTCAGCATTGCACCGACAGCAACTAAATTATAATCATACTGGGATGGGATAGTGAAACCTGGTCGCTCAGCCCTTCTGCTGCCCCGAGAGACTCTCCCTGCTTGTTGACATGGTGACAACCCCCAGCCCAGATTTGTGGCAACCAGACGAAGAGACCAGTGCGTACAAGGCTTGCAGAAGAAGCCTCCCTGTTGGCAGAACTGCATCATGGATCCTCCTAGCGAGCCAAGCCTTTTCTTGTTCTCTCTCACATGAGAACTCGAGGCCCAGAAGGAACGGCCATGCAGGGCCGAGGCTGGGTGGCCAGCTGGGGTGCGGTCAGAGCGCAACCTCGCAGAGCTCTACTAGGCTTCTTTCACCTAGATTTCCTCCCCACTGTGGCGCCTGCCTTGTGGGGCTTTGGGGAGAATTAACTGAAGGCGTAAAATGTCTTTGGGCCAGTGGTAGGTTATGGGTTTTGGCCTTGGGGTCTGGCATGTGTCTCGTATACCCCGGAAGAGATTCACACACAGGAAAGTGAGATGCAGGAAGTAGTTTGGCTGCATCATGCTGGTCTTGTCAGGATGGAAAGCCAACGCTCCCAATTACTGCCCCTTTTCGTCTTACTCTCCTTACTATATATTTTTTTAAATTTTAAATTTAACTTATTATTAATATAAAGGATAGAAAGTAATTTTAAGGGAAGTTTATTTTGTTGCTCCAGGACAGATTCACATTAGCAAGATTTATCTTAAAAGAGGTTAGTAGATAAGTCAGCCATGTTATAGCTTTCATTTTCCAACTACAGGTTTATAGTATCAGTAAAGACATTACCAAATTTTTTACAATCAGATCTACCATCCGTGCTTAATAAAGGCTATCAGATACCATAAACCTCAAACTTGTCCCTGCCGCCTTGTTAATAATGCCCATATTGTACAAGAAAGCTGAATGATGAAGATCTAAATGGAATCTTCTGATAAAGTTCTAAGACATGCGATTTGTACCATGTCATTTGAAAGGTAAAGAAATAGGAGTATTAAAAGAATAGGCTTTTGAAAGAAGAAAGTAGTTCATTTCTTAGACTTCAACATCACACATTCCAGTTTTTCTTTACAAAAGAAAGGAATATTGAATGAAAAGAAACAGGATATACCAATTATGGCATGTAAAAATCTTACTAAACTGAGCTTGAGTCTAAGCCTAAAATAAAGTATCACATTGAATCTAACTTACCAGGATGGCAAATTGCTTATAGGCTGTTTTTAGTTAACAGGTGTTCTGTAGTCAGTCTAATATTTAAATGTTTTTATTTGCATCTACAAAATCTTCTTTTCCTATTGAATCAAAATGAGTAAAACACTTGCAGTTTACCATTCATGAACCACTGTATCATATTATCACGTTTTCTTCTAAATTCTTTCTACCAATAAGCACAGATATCTGAATAAGATGAGGCCGGTCTGACCGCGAGGGAGGCGCAGGCTCGAGTTTACCCCGAGGACCCAGCCTGGTGGGAACTGGAAATTAGATTTCAGAAGTTGAGACTGATTCTTGACTTTTCTCAGTTTACAGCTCATTGCTTTTGGAGGACTCTGTGTTTGTCCCGGGGAAAGGAGAGAATGCGAAGTGAGGAGGCAGAGAGAGCAGGTGTCTAGATGGTCAGGGTTTCTGACTCCATCACTCTACGTGCCCTGAGTCTGCGCTGCTTCCCGCATAGCTCCAATGTGGGGGTCTCAAGAACTTTAAGCGGCTGAGGGGGAAAGCAACAAGACCCAAGTTGCAGGATCCTGGAGCTGCAGAAAACCTAACGGCTGAGTCTAAATCACACCCCACCCTCTCAGGGGTTTCCGGGTGCGAGGGGCAAGGACCATAACGGAATGATTGTGTTTCTCTAACCCAGTAACGAAACCCAGCACTCCCTGCGAACAAGCTTCGTTTTATTCTGGGGGAAACAAACTGACATTTCAGGGGATGCGGGCAAGATGGCTGGTCTGGCTGCAGGCATCGAGAATGTCCCCGGCAGAGTGTAACTCTTCATCGGGTGTTTATTCACACGGGGCCACGTCGGGTCACCCTGTTCACTTGGTGCCACTTGGTCTGCACTGCCGCCTTCCTGCACAGGAAGTCCTTAAGATTAAAGATTATATTTTTATGGTCTGAGGCCTGCCTCACTCCAAGCTATTAACTGAAGAGAAATGTAACTAGGAGTCCATTTGTAGAAAGGATATTAACAACCATTTGTGTGTGTGTCACAGTGAAAAATAGGAGGAAACCAAGGAAGGCACAGAAGGGAGAAACCAGCTAAGTCATTGTTGGGGAAACAGGAAGTAGAAATATTTCTGTGTTGTAATAGGTTTTCTCATCTGAGGCCGGTATTGCCTAAGTAAAGTAAAACTGATTCAGAATTCCAGCTATTAGGATACTAAGCTACAGGCCAAATACAGAATTTCATCTTACTGTCTGCAGCTGCCTCTCACAAAACTAGTTCCTTCATACAAACGTGGTGCGGGACACAGTCCTGCGTGTCGTAAGTTGCAAGCGTGCCACCACGTGTTACATGTTCACATTTCACGCCTGTCAAGGTCAGGTAACAAGGTGCTGCCGGTGATTAAATTACATTTGGGAAAATATCCTTCAGCTTTTCAGAAAGAATCGTTGTTAGTACAATGTTAACAATTCATATATTTTCCTAGGCTTGTTGCTTTTATGATAGTTTAAAGACTCCTAACTGTGAAGGTGGATTTTCAGGGAGGTTTGGATTTTGAATGTGTGTGCCTACTGAACTATTCAGGTCAACAGGAAGACAAAACCACACTAGCATTGCCCTGAAGAAAGTTTTAAAACACTTATTCTTCTAATTCTGCTGATCTTCAATGAGTCACAAAAATATTAAAATAATCCTTAATAGGGAAAGTTATTTAACTAGTCCAATAAATTATTGAACAATTCCTGTATTATCAGTAAAGCAACTCCTTCTGAATACATAGTAATCATGTGCATTAATTTAGTGCTCATTGGAAAACTTGAGGATGAAAAGGTTGGCATTAATAAAGAAATTCTTTCTAAAAGGAATAGCACACCAGCTCGTGTTTTGGGAAGGAAAAAATAGTATGCCTTTCAAAAATAATATTAGATTTAAAAGCTGGTATGTACTCAATTTGGAACATTAAAAGGAAAAGAAGAAAAATTCAAGGAGAAAATAATAGCCATCCATAATCTCATCACCCAGTAATAACTGCAAATAATTAGGTTTGCCTGATTTGGGCTGCTTGTCTATGCACATATGTAGATTTAAAAAGTAAGTCTAGGTGCTGGGGATTTAGCTCAGTGGTTAGAGTACTTGCCTGGCAAGCACAGGGCCCCGAGTTCGATCCCCGGCACCAAAAAAATAAATAAACAAATAAAAAGTAAGTCTATGGTAATCTTTCGGTGTCAGTAGTTCTGTTTTGCTTTGTTTTGTTTTTTAATGGGACACTTTTTCGTAGTGCTTTTTTCCCCCAGTAAAAAAAAATTGAGTGTGGGGCTGGGGATTTAGCTCAGTGATTAGAGTGCTTGCCTTGCAAGCACAAGGGCCTGAGTTCGATCCTCGGCACCACAAAAAAAAAAAAAAAAAAAAAAAAAATTGAGTGGAAAAAAAACTTTTATTTTTATTTTTTTATTAGTCCCTGTTTGCAGCACATAATGATTGGCTCCCCGGCATACACTTGGCACATGTATGTAACACAATTCTATGTCCTGTCCCTTCCCTTCCGTCTCTTCCCTTCCCTCCATCTCTTGGTCCCCTCCCTGTTTGTAAAAGATCTAGCTCCTTATTTTCATTATCTATCTTTTGTTTTGCTCTTTACTTACACTTTTTAGTGTTGTTTAACATACTATAAGAAAGATATTTTATTTAATCAGCTTTTTCTTAAGTCCTGGCACTTTCTCCTCTCCTCGCAGGTGTGTTAAGTGGGAAGTCGTCTTAGTGCTAATCCCCTGGGCGCCAGACCCGCAGTTAGTTGTGTTTTTGAGGCACAATCGGACGTTGAGGACAACATAGTCTCGCACCTTTCCTCTCCTTCGTTTTGTCCCCCAACACTTCCGCTCAGAGCCCTCATCACAAATTGCTTCTCTTAATCCCCTCTCATTATTCCCTTCTTCTAGCTTCCATCAAAATTGACTGGATTTTCAGCGCTTTGAGAAACATTCTGCCCAGTGTCTGGACCTTGCCACGCGGGCCTGCGGGTTTTCAGAGCTGGCCGCTACGTTCGGCCTTCAGGGCTTAGTCCCCTCCAGGTCACCCAGGGCAGAGTTCCCCGGGCGCCCTGGAGGCGACTTCCCTCCAGCTCATGAAGGCCACTTTTGCACTGCTGTCCTGCCGTTTCCCTCCTCTTTCTGCTTTGCTACAGATTGTCCTCAGTAAAGAACTCGTGGGCATGGCCGGTGGCTGCTGCCCGGTGCGCGGTGAGCTCGCTCCTGCCCGGGCGCTCCCGGCTCCCGCGGGGACCCACCAACGTGCACGGCCAGCTGCCGCAGACACTCCGCACTGGCCTTCTCGGCAGCGCGGACGGACGCCGAGCGAGCTCCAGGGGGCCGCTCTCCCATCTGGGCTTCCGAGTTTCTGCGTCGCCTTCTCTTTTGAGAAAGGGAAAAGGAACCGTTTGCTGCTCTTAGCTGCTTCCCCGTGTTTCTGTTCCATCAAAACTGAGCTCATTAATACACAGGCAACAGAACACACAGAGCAGAATGAAAAATGAGCAGGCCCTGCCGAGGGCCCTCCGCGGCCGGCCTCTCGCGCGTGCAGATGCCGCGCCGGCCTGGGGGGCTGGAGGGGCCTGGAGAGGCGCTGCTGGCTTTCGGGGCGGCGGCCAGTCCGGGGACAGTGGCTGCTGCGTGACCCTTCAGACCCACCGCCGCCGGGCCGCCTCCCGCGCTTGTCAACCCAGACGGCGCAGGGCTGGAGTGCAGAGGCCGCGGGCCCGGCTCCTGCAGGTCAGTTTAGACTTGGGCCCACGAGGTTTACCTGTGAGTGCCAGGCACCCGAAAGGCAAGCGGTTTACCTGTGAGTGCCAGGCACCCGAAAGGCAAGAGGTTTACCTGTGAGTGCCAGGCACCCGAAAGGCAAGAGGTTTACCTGTGAGTGCCAGGCACCCGAAAGGCAAGAGGTTTACCTGTGAGTGCCAGGCACCTGCTCAGACTTAGAGACTGGCCAACGGTTGAGAGGGAGAGTTACATGATTTCTCATCGCTACATATAAGCATTATCTGTGAAAGCAAAGTCTCAAATATAAGACAGATCTTTCACAAACGAGAAGGGATGAGGAGGTGAAAGGAGGGGACAAGGAGGGGGTGAGAGGGAAAGTAAAAAGAATGAAGATGTGTTATGTCTGGGCACCAACTCCCTGCAATGGATGTGATTACAATGTTCTGCACGCAGGTACATAAAAACGCCAAAGAAATTAAACTTGTTTTGTGATGAAACATTCACCTCCTTATCTAATAGTTATATTGCTAATAGGGAAAGTTGGAAGCTGTTGTCTTGTTTATTTATTTGTTTCTTTAGGGTTTTTTTGAGACAGGGTCTCGCTACGTAGTTCAGCCTGGATTTGAACTCTCTGTGTAGCTCAGGCTGGTCTCGAACTCATGGAGATCCTCCTGCCTCAGCCTTGACAGTGCTGGGATAACAGCCATGTGCCACCACAACTGACTCATTATCTTTTTTTTTTTTCTCTTATACAAACGAAGTGCTCAGGGGTGTGGTTCTGAGCTGTTCTTGAGAGCAGAGGTTGTAGAAGGTGCTGTCCACAACACACACAGGCCGGACATGGTTCCCATGGCTGTGGGGACCCCGAGTACTCACCTCTACCATGCGTCTGTGCGCCTGCTCCCAGGACCGCCACCCACGGGGACCAGGCCTACAGGGACACCTAGCCCTCTGCTGGGCCTCTCACTGCCTGGACCCTTGTCCCCAGTTTGCCGCCCTTTCCCAGCTCCTCTGCTGGCTGGCGGTCTCCTGCCCCTGGAAAGAGTCTCAGCTGTGAGCTGTCCAGGTTGTGGGGGTAGGAAGGCCTGCTCACGTCCCTCAGGCCTCATCTTGAGCAGACTCTGCCTGGCTGCCGGAGGATGGCTGCTAGGAAAGCGGCAGGCCCAGGTCCTGTGCTCTGAGGTGCAGATTCCTGGTGCGTGTCAGGCGGAAAGGCTGCAGTGAATCCGCCCTCCTGGGCAGAGAGGGCTTCGGGTAAACTAAGCTTCGGGACGCCATGCTGAACCTGCTTGGTTCTGCAGTCTGTCAAATCCTGCCCCTTCCCTGAATCCAGTTTGGTGTTCTATCAGTTAATTTAAAAAGATGTTGGCCAAATCGCCTCTTTACTATATGTAATGTCTAAAATTCTGATCTCCTGAAAACCCGTATTTAGTAGAAAGAGAACTATGAAACTACTATTCAAAAATAATGTATGTTCTGTATAATTTTCTCATTTATTTTGTTTATTTTTCTGGGTTTTACTGCATTCATATGGTAAAGAAGTCAAATTTTAGGTGCACACCAGGGTGGAATTTTATAAATACACACATTTACGTGACCATCATGCAGATAAAAATTGCTAGTATAATCACAGCAGACACACCTCCATCAAAGAGTCACAGTTCTGTACTCTTTCTCCTTTATTTTGGTCCTTAAGGGCAGATTCCAAGTTACCACTGAACTCTTTAACATACTCTATCACAATTAATTATAATTATAATTTAAAAAATTTGTGAGGAATGGAAAATAAGGCTAGAGAAAGTTCAGCTGCTGCCAGGTTTTCAGGGCTAGCAAGAGGCAGACCGGGATGGGACTGGTCGGTCACCATGGAGGCCAGCTGTGTTCCGTCCCGCTTTTCCCGTAATGCAGGTGTAACCAAGAAGGCTCATAGAAGAGGAAAGCCAATCGGCAGTCACTAAAGTGGTTAGAATTATTTCCTAAATATGGTATGCTTTGTATATATGAGACCTTGACCTCCAAGGTGAATTAGAAATTATTTTTCAAATTTATAATAAAAATATGATAATCATTCCCAACCAGTGCTCCCCTGGGCTTGGTGTCACACGTATGGTCTTCCTTAACCATCATGACAGAACCTTCACGGGGAAACTTTCACATCGTCCTCGTCTGTGCGACTCATGGTTCACTAGAGGGACAGGTTTAATACAAATATACGTGCGGGCTCTACGAAGGATTTATAGGTGGGCTTACAGGCTCGGAAGTGGAAGTGTCCCCACAGTTGTCTGTGGAATCAGAAGAGGAAGATGCAAAATGTCCCCCTGCTTGCTGGAAAGCCAGCAGGTCCAGCTGAAGGTCAGAGGCCTGGAGCTCACCTCGGCATCTGGTGCAGGGCCATGGTGGAAACCGGAGGATCTGCAGTGAAGGCTGAAGAGTCTGTGCTGCAAGCCGGAAGGAACTGGAGGCGAATGTCCAGAGGCGATGGGGCAGACTGGAGCACCTCTGAAGGAAAAGGGGAAATGTCCTTCTTTCCATTTTTATTCCATCGAGGCTATAAGCCTATTGGTTGGTGCCACCTACATCCGAGGTGGACTTGCCCTCCTCATTTGCTGGCCTACATGTCAATCATTCAGACACACCCAGAGCTTTTCTAATCTGCCAGGTGTTTCTTGCTCAAGTTGAGATACCACAATTCATGATCACACATTTCAGGTGCAGAAACAAAAGTACAAAGTCATTAATCTCCAGGCCACAGAGCAATACCTGGTGCTTCCTAGATTTGAACACAAAGCTTGTACTCCAAGGAATTGTATTACATACTTTTTCTTTTCCCTGTTAGTACAAAATAGGAAAAAAAATATCAATGACTGAGGAACAAAAATGAAAGGATGTTCAATGCAGAGACAGTGAGCTGGGCTGGCTCCACGGCGTAACCTTTGTCACCTATGCCATTTGATTCGTGGCCTCCTCTTCTTGTCCTGCAGAAGTGAGGTCCACAGCTTCACTCTGCCTTCCCCTGCCCCATGGATCTGGATCTGTCTTGCCCCAGACGGCTTCATTGCAGCTACTCAGTAGCTATTAATAAGTCTGTTCCATTGTCATGCTCAGCTATAAAAATTTCAAAAACACGTGCTTTGGCCCTCAAACGATTTTCCTCAAATGAAACATCGCTCAAGACAAAATGACTTAATTTAAAGGGTGAGGGTGGCAGCCTCAGTCATCCCCCCAAGTATGTCAAAGCATATTTGAAATAATGGAGAGCTAAATCTGCAAAAGTTATCCATGTATGCACAACACCCATTTTAGCTAAAGCCTCTAAATGTGTGTCAGCCTCTCACTGAGGATCGATTACACAGCTTGCTGAGAGTTAATTACTGCGGCAGTGCTGATTTACACGGTGAAGACCCAGGTTTACAGGAGAAAGTCCTGGAGCAGAGTGATGGAGAGAGCTCCAGCCAATGCTTTCTTCCTAATCAATGGAGGGTTCTTTGCTGAGCCCTAAGAGAAGCTCCATATGGTACCAAGTCAGCAATAAAGCACAGTGCATGTGCAAAAGGTGTTGTGATACAGGAATCTCGGGAAGGACACATTAGCTTTCCTGTCACTGGGGCACAATACCCAATGCTCACAATATATAGGAGGAGAAGCTTAATTTGGCTCAAGGTTCCAGGTATTCAGTCCACAGTTAGATGGCTCCAAGGCAGAAACATTATGGCAGAAGAGTGTGGCGGAGCAAAGATGCTTAGTTTATGGTGGCCAGGAAGCAGGGTAGGGGAAGACTACCAGTAGGGGAGGAGTGAGGGACCAGGTTACAGACCCCCAAAGTCATGCCTCCATGCCCAGGTACAACCAGAAGTGCACTTTATCAACCCACTGGGTGGATCCCAGAGATGATCAAGTGGACAAAATTAAGCTTAACTCCCACAAGAGGCAAAGGGAATGTGACCTGAAATATTCGGGGAGATGTTATGGGGAATGGAGAAGGTGAATTTGTCCTATAGAACGAGTAGGGCTTGTGGGAACCAAAAGGCAGCTGGGAAGTGTTTTGGTGTGAGGCAGCCTAAGTGTAGGAAAAAACAGGTTCTTACTGGGAAAAAAGAGACCAGCTCAGAGAGCGGAGGTTGAATGTGGGGATCTGTATTGGACAAGGTTGGCCTTATCAGTGTGGGGCCAAATTGCAAAGTTCTCGGAAATGTTGATGTCAGATGAAGAATTTGAAACTCATTTCTGGAACACAGAAATATTTATGTTCAGAATTAAGGAATAACTTGATAAAGTTATCTTTCACTGTCTTTTTTCTGGGTCAGTCATATAATAAAGACTTCAGATGAAATGGGATTTAGAGTTCTGTAGATTTGTTGCTTTCACTGATAATTATGCTTTTAGTCCTTATGCCTTAATTATATTCCCTCCCAAGGCTGATCGAAAGTTACTAGCTGATTAAAAATGTATGTATTTCCCTTCTGCTTTTTTTTTTATCTCTACTACAATGGCCAATTTAAACTAAATGGAACTAGAATATTATATGGAAGGATTTATTCTCATGACACTGATCTCAGCTGTTGTATTTCTTTCTTCTTGGGCGTGGCTGGCCTTACAGCTTTGGTCTCACTTCTCCTGGGCTTCTGGTGGTGCCAAAGTAGGAGGCGTTTGCTTAGAAGTGAAGGCAGGGCTTGAAGGAAGGGAAAAAAGAGCTTTTTCGATTCAGTTCTCATGTGGTTCCAGACACATTCACTGTCTCGGTTAGTTTCTACAACTAATGGAAAGTAGACATTGTTCTCCTAGTGTTACGGATAAAAAATACCAAGACTAAGCATCGTGCATGGGATCTTACAGCTCAAAAAACCCTGCAGCTGGCTTTCTTTCGACAATTGCCTCCTGGTCTTCTTTCGGGACTGAGTTTCCCATTTTCTGCCTTTCCTTAGAACTTTGCCCTGTGTATCTTAATTAAAGCCAAAGTTTAATTAAACCAAGGTGATGCCCATAACCGCTCACAGGGTCAGTGAATGGCCGTGGGTTTGGACATACGCACAATGAGATTTGGGGATAGAGTTTTCAGATTACATTACGGTTTCTATCTGGATCAGCCCCACCCCAGCATCTTGTGCTCTCCAGAGCCGGGGCTCATGCCCCTTACAGCTGGCTTGGCGTTGGGAGATGAGCCCTGGTCAAACGAAGCAGCTCACTGGGGGCCTGGCCTGGAAGGGCTTCCCTCACTCCCCGGGGCCACCCCTCTCTCTGGGCTTCCTGGCACCGTGGTGTGAGCAGCTTTCCCCCACCAGCCCCTTTGCCATGCCATTCTGCCTTAGAGCCAGCAGATCCTGAACCAAAAGGGCCAGAATAAACCTCTCCCCCTTTTAGTTGTGGGTATTGAGTATCTTGTCCCAGTGATAAGAAAGTGACTAAGATGGAATATGACACATAGCGTGGCATCCGTTGGGATCTTTGGACTTCAGGGATGCTGTTGTTGAGGCTTGTCATGTCTTCTTGGAGCGGCTTGGCCCAGTTGGAGGCAGAGGGCCACGAGACGTACTGAGAGACACGGTCTCCTGGGGCAGTAGTGCTTCTCTCTTCCACCTTAAATTCAGGTCTTGAGACACACTATCACAACCTTTTAAATCAGGGGAGAACTTGCTTTGAAAATATTTGAAAAATAATAAAAGTACACAGAGCAAAATCTGAAACAGTACCAGAAAGGGCAGGGTGATATGCAGTGGCGTCCTCCTCCCTTGTCCGGGTGCAGCTCTGTGCAGGCCGAACGGCATCTGCTGCCTGTCTCTAGCTGCCACACACGTGTTCACATCTGTGACCCTCAGCAACTCCTCTCCTGTCCTTTGGGAACACCTGAGTGCGTGCGTGTGTGTGTGTGTGTGTGTGTGTGTGTGTGTGTGTGTTCCATCTGTACTGCAGCAGCATTTCAAGGGGAGGCAAACATAAAGCTGTCGGTGGAAAACACAAGTTCATCAGAACTTTTTTCCTTTCCAATTCTCTCCTTTGGATTTTTCCCTTTCCTCACTCTCAAATTAGACTCTTGTCTCTGTTAGTTTTATTCCTTATACTGTATGTAGCTAATATAAATACCAGAGGCATTTATCTGTGAGAATATTCAGCTATGCAGTGTCTCCACAATCAGTTTTCAAGAGCCTATGTATTTTTTAACATACAAGGTGTAATAAAAACTATAGTGTGTTTAAATAAAAAAAAAAGTATTACAGTCAAAGACACGTTGCATTAATCTCCCTCAAAATCTTTCCCCTTGCGGACCACACACTTCTCACACCATCCGTGCCACGTTCTGAAGCAGGGCTGGCAGTGGTCCCTCAGGGGTGTCTTCAGTTCACTGTCCTGGTGTTACAGAAGAGGGGTGTGGCAAAGCCCGCTGAAGAATGGACGAGACCTGTCGGGTAGGACAGCCCAGGGCTCCCCGAGGGCCCACATGTCGGCCTGCTCTCGAGCTCCAGGAAGGCGCCGACAGCATGGAAGAAGAGCAGCCATCCCAGAAAGCCGACGTGCAGGTGAGTCTGCTCAGTAGCGGGCGCCACATTTCCCAGGCGCAACATATACTTTCATTTTTACTTTTTACCCTCTGTTTTTCTTTGTTCAGCCCAAGTTCGTTCTGCAGAACCGGTTTTTCCTATGCCCATTTGCCTGCCTTTTACAAATGAACTTTTTGGCACCCAATTGCGTGTCTCCTTTAGTTCTTTGTTCAAGACAAAAAGGACCTGGAATGCTTTGGATTGGTGAGCCGCTTCTAAGGCAGGCGCCCTGCACGGCTGGCTGCCTCCTGTTGGCGATCAGCAGGCCTTGCGCTGCTGGCTCCGGTTCTCCCAGAGTCAAAATGATCCTGAAGGGTCGATGATGCGCTCAGTCAGCTCAGGACATCGGGGCGCCAGGACAGACCGACTGCAGACACTCGGAAAAGTGGCCTCCAGGGCTGCAGCAGACAGCGGCAAGAACATTGGGATTAAGGGTGTCTAAAGCAATGGAGAGTATTTGGAAGGGGTTTCTCGGTGACCTGTCTTTTACTGTAATTACACTTTTGTAAATTTAAACATTCACTCTATGTTTTGATCACGTCTTCTATTCTTATTATCAATAATAGTTTAAGGAAAAACTTTCAAATTTTAAGTGAATAGATTTTTATTTTAAATACTTTTTTATGATTAGAAAACCTCGTTTTAGTTGATGCAAGTTTCTGTGAGGTACCTTGGTACCAGATATTTGGACGTAACACAGAGACTGAAATGGTCCCCGGCCCTCCACCAGCTCGTGTTCAACTCCAGCGAGCTGGCGTTTTTATCTTCCACAGAACAAGGGGTTAGGAAGCAACTACTTCATGCTCATTTACGAGTTCCTTAGTTTAGGATGTGGCAAGTTTTGTAATAGTATACATTTACTAATTTTTGACAGAGCAGACCATGAGATAAAGATTGCTTTTCATTGAACTTGCAATAATTTGATTCTTATATTTTGCATTCTTAAATTTGTTATTTTGGCATTCCATCCCCTTTCCATGTTGATTTTTATAATTAATAATATAACCAAGATATGACCTATTTTTGACAGTCTTTTGTCTGCGTATTGTGGTACTCTATTTCATCAAATTCTTTTCATTTACAGAGAATTTATGATGCTTTCCTTTTTAAAGATTTTTTTAAAGTTTTTTGAATAATTCAGTTATTTATAGGTTGGATATTCTTTGCCTGTTTTCCAGTATCATTTTCTTTCATATCCTTTTTAGTTCTTAGTTTTTTTCCTTTCATTTTTCTTACATTTTAAATGATATCTTTCATGGTCTTTCTTCAGTTTGTATAAAATGTCCATTTTCTTTTTTGTTACCTCTAATACGGCCTTCATCTCAAAGGCATTATTTTTACATTTTGCACCTATATCCTGATCTCTGCTGGCTCAGGTTTCATTTTTCCCGTTTCCTGACCTGTCCGTCTGCACTTCTGTATTATTATTGGGCCTTTTGTTTTATAGAAACAATTTCATGATACGATTTTTAAAAATGTGAGTGTGGCTACTTAATTAGCTGAGCTATTGTTTTCCGATGAGTGCTTCTTTGCTCCATTTTTTTCTTCCACCCGCACTCCCTCCTCCTCCTCCTCCCTTCCTTCCCTTCTCTTCCTCTTCCTCCTGGTCCTCCGCCTCTTCTTCCTCGCCCTGCTCGTTTTTGGAGGAAGGGAGTCCCCGACAGCAGGAATTCTTCTCCCGGAAGATGAGGGCACGCAGGATCCGGCGAGCTCAGCCTCCGCGTGCTGCCCTCTCAGAGGGTGCAGCCGAGAGCCGCCGCGACTCTCACCTGCACTTCGCCAGGCGCGGACAGCTGCCCAGAGCCAAGAAGCGCGGGCGTCCTCGCCACCTCCTGCCCGCTGCTGTCGCGGACAGACCTGGCACCACGCGGCCGCCAGCCCCAGGCGTCCCTTGCAGGGAAGGCTGACAGGCGGCAGCTACTAGGATGTACACAGCTTGCTCCTGCCGATCTGGAGCTGTGACCACAGGCAGGGTCTCTGCGGCGGGGTCGGCGCCGTGGGGCCTCTTTGCACTTGGCAGTCTTTCCTCCTATGCTCCTGATTTTCCACATGTTACTGCTGTCCATAAAAGGCAAGATGTGTTTATTTTGTAAAGCTCTACTGGTTGCTTTTGAGGATTGTGGCAGAAGAACATACTCTCCTGGCTTTTGTCTTACAAATTGAAACTGAAACGGGGGTTTGAAACCATTAATGAACCAGGTGTAATGTTACATATTAAGAAATAAGTAAAGATGAGGCATTTTTCGTCTTCATTACAGTCATAATTGATTCACATGTATTCATAATTTGTGTTGACAAATGCACCCAGGAATAGACAACTAGCCCACTAGCAAGCAACAGGTGGTTGCTGCCTGAGGAGACAATAAAAGGACAGGAACCTGGACAAAAGGCTAGAATCTCAGGGGGCTGAAGCAACCTTGGAGGAAGGAGTGCTCCTCTCCTCCCCTTCACCCTGGAGAGCCTGCAGGAGCACCGGTCAGCCAGGCTGCCTCCCACCCACAGCATCTGCTGCAGCTGGAGACAGAGCTCCCTTGGAGGGAGCGGAGAAGGCAGCATGTTGTCCTGAAGAGTGCCTCAAACCAGGACTCCTAAAAGTCACCTGGGAAGATGGTCACAACTGGCTCAGATTTCTTGGAGAGACCTGGCACCTGCATTTCTTGCAAGGGCTAGAGTCGGTGGGAAGCCCCTTGCCCAGTGGATCTAGCACCGAGCTGGAAGACAAGATACCTGTGTGGGTGTCCGCTGAAGAGGTGTGGGTTTCAGGCAAGTTCCCATCACCTGAGCCCAGTTTTCTTGTCTGTAGGAGGGAGTTAGAGCTGGGTGTGTCTAGCATCACTGCCAGCTTTAGTATCCCATGACTCTCCAACACACAGTTTTGTTAAACTCTCTAACTCCCTTACAAAAGGCCAGGAGGATCGAGGGTGCTTCGAGTGGGACTAAGGGAAAGAAAAGCAAGGCTGCTCCCTTGCAAAGCAGCACGAGAGTCTTCCGTCTGCTCTGCAGGGAAGAGCCCCGAGAGGCAGAACCTGCGGGACACAAGGCACCCGGAACCATCAAAGCAGGCAAAGAACCGTGTCCTTTGCTGGGCCGAGCAGAGTGCTCAGGGCTCTCCGAGGGATGGAGTCAGCAGGACCGATAAGGATGACACCTGCAAGGTGTCAACACAAGAAGCCAGCCAAAGGATGCAGCACCAGACCAAGACCAAAGGCCTGGAAGCTCCCTGGAGTGGCTGGAGTGAGTCTACGTCGGAGCTGAAGAGTCTGGAGTCTGACGAGAACCACAGCTTAAAGGTGCACCTGCTTGAACAGCAGCGCTCTCCGAGCACATCCCACCTTCCTCCTCTTCCCTTTTATTCCATCCAGGCTCAAGCCCATTGCTTGGTGCCACCCACAGTCAGGGTGGCTCCTCCCTCTTCATTTGCTGGGCCGCCTGCCAATCATCTCTGGAAACCACCACAGACACACCCGGAATTGTGCTTTACTGATCTACCACTGTCTGTTCGGTCATGATTAATATTCGCAAAGGGCACCCAGGTTACAAGTGCTTCCTACTTGTTAGCTAGCAATGAGCTATGAATCCAGAGAACACTGATTTTCTTAAGAGCAGTTCTAAAGTACCAGTACGGAACGTTCTCCCCCACCTCAAGCACAAGAAAGCAGCAGTTTCTGGCTAACTTAAGCTTTTCCTCCGTGGTTTTTAGTAAGATGACCATTTTCTTGCTTTAGGAGTTTGATTGACAATTCCCTCCTAAGGAAGGAAGATGAATTCAAAGACAAGCCTAAGAAAAACTGTTTTTGTTTTCCTGCTCTCTCCGAACTTTCGTTGCCCCGGGGGTTACAGGAAAAACAAATTTCTCAGTTGGTCCAGCCCTTACTAACAGCGTCATTAAGATCCCCAAGGCATCTGATATTGCCTCAGCTCTGCATGCAGCCACCTCTGAGGGACCGTAGCTGGCTTTGTTTGAAGGACCCACGTGCCCTTATTGTTTTTGTTTGTAGAAAAGCTGGGACACACATGAAAGAAGGGAGGGCAGGGAGATGGGGGAGTAGGCAGAGCTAGATAGAGTCTGGCTGCCGCTCACCCTCCTTACGCACTTGAAAAGCCTCTGCGTTGATGGGTTTGTGATTGGGACCCACTTCTGCCCCAACTGCACAGGACCCCGGGGTCCCCTCTTCACACACTGCTGACATTCTGCAGCACATGTGCAGGGTGAGCGACCATGGGGGGATAATGACTACTTTGTTCCACCGCATCTTCTTGAAAGTGTAGCCAGCTTGCGATTTTCAATGGCCATGGGATGGGAATAGCATGTATAAGTGGAATACACAGAAAAACAATCCTTTCACTGAATTGTTTTCAGAAGTCTCCTGGATTGAGAAAAATGAAGTAATCAGCTGGATGTGGTGGTGCATGCCAGGGTAATCCCAGTAATCCTGGCACCCTGGGAGGCTGAGGCAGAAAGATGGCAAGTTCCAACCCAGCCTGGGTAACTTAGTGACTTAGCGAGACCTTGTCTCAAACTAAAAAATTAAAAAAGGCCTGGGCATGTAACTCAGCATGAAGGCCCTGAGTTCAATTCCTGGTGCTATATGGAAAAAAGAACTAATCTTAAAGACGAGGAGCGACCAGAGTCAGGATAAGACTTGCAATAGATGCGGGCAAGGATGTAAAACCTAGTGTTTTTTAAGAACCGAAAATAAGAGCTGGAGGAAGGCGGGACTGCTCAGTCTGTGAAGTATAATTACGGATGCTGAGGATGAACTAGGGAGACCCTTCCTGTGGGATCCCAGCCTTCTGCAAAAGCCATAGGCTGTCCTGAGGAGTAGGACAGTCCGTGTCACCGGGGCAGGTGCACTTCGGGGCAGGGGGAGTGTCGCACACTCTGGGGTCACCTTTGCCAGCACAGTGGGCTGGAGAGACAGTGGCATGAGACAGCCCTTCACAGACAGTGTTGGTTACAGTGATAGACACAGGCATGAGTTGTAACAAGACCAGAGGAAAGTGGTCCACAGCACAGAGATAATTGGGTCACCTAGGATGAGGCAAATGACATTCGGTCTTGTCCAAATTGATTCTGTCGACTTCATGCTTCTCTTTCAGGCCACTGGGAAAAATGAAGGTGCAGGAAGGTCAGAGCATTTGTGGTTCTTGATATTCTGTGTCCTGTTTACTGGACACCCAGCACTTACTGCCTTCTGTCACCCGGCTTCCTCCTCTTCTGCATTTATGAGAGTTTCCTTTTCTGGCTTTCTTAGTCAGCTTTCTCATTGATGAGACACAATACAGACACCTACAATTTAAAGGAAGAGAGGTTTAATTTGGCTCGTGGTTTCAGGGGATTCAGTCCATGGACAACTGGCTCCAAGGTATAGATGTCATGGTGGAAGGATACGGCAGAGCAAAGCTGCTTAGTGCTTGGTGGCCAGGACACAGAGCAGAGGAACAGTGCCTGAGAGGAATGGGAGGAACCTATGTAGTACCCAAGGTCACACCTCTCTGACCCACCCAGACACACCCAGAAGTGTGCACTGTTGGTCCCTGGGGGAGATCCTAAGCCAATCAAGTTGAAACTGCACCCTATCTGCCACAGTACCCAAACCCCTGGACACCAATTCTTTGTGATTCTTTGTTTAGACCATTTCCATGGTTCCTAACTCTTGCTTCCAGATACAAGCCCTGTCCCCAAGGCAGCCGTGACCATGGCACCTCAAGGCTTTTGCTTGCCAAGAATTTTGGAGAAATAGATCTTACAAGTAGGCAGGAAAATTGGAAGGACGTGCGTTAAGAACACTGCTCTGCACAATGCTGCAAACTCCGAGGTTTTGATTAATGGTGAGAAACCAGGGCAGATTCATTCTGTTAGTTTTATCAGAGGAACCCAATACAGAGGGAAAGATGCAGAGTTGGACGGACCTGGACTTGAATCCCAGC